>CAHIKZ030005617.1:452500-470000 GCA_903632075.3 Acanthosepion pharaonis
CTTCTTCTTCTTCTTCTTCTTCTTCTTCTTCTTCTACCTTCATAGTCCTTCTCCTATTCTCCTTATTTTTCCGACTTTTCTTCTTCTTCTTCTTCTTCTTCTTTTTGTCTTTCTTCTGACAAACTTCCCCATATTTGTTTCTTCTTTCTTCCACCTAACCCTTCTTCTTCTTCTTCTTTTTTTCTTCTTCTTCTTCTTCTTCTTCTTCTTCTACCTTCATAGTCCTTCTCCTACTCTCCCTTATTTTCCGACTTCTTCTTCTTCTTCTTCTCTTTTTTGTCTTTCTTCTGACAAATTTCCCCATATTTGTTTCTTCTTTCTTCCACCTAACCTCTTCTTCTTCTTCTTCTTCTTCTTCTTCTTCTTCTTCTTCACCTTCATAGTCCTTCTCCTACTCTCCTTATTTTCCGACTTCTTCTTCTTCTTCTTCTCTTTTGTCTTTCTTCTGACAAACTTCCCCCATATTTGTTTCTTCTTTCTTCCACCTAACCTCTTCTTCTTCTTCTTCTTCTTTTCTTCTTCTTCTTTTTTCTTCTTCTTCTTTTCTTCTTCTTCTTCTTCTTCTTCTTCTTCTACCTTCATAGTCCTTCTCCTATTCTCCTTATTTTCCGACTTTTTTCTTCTTCTTCTTCTTCTTCTTCTTTCTCTTTTGTCTTTCTTCTGACAAACTTCCCCATATTTGTTTCTTCTTTTTTTCTTCCACCTAACCTCTTCTTCTTCTTCTTCTTTTTCTTCTTCTTCTTCTTCTTCTTCTTCTTCTACCTTCATAGTCCTTCTCCTATTCTCCTTATTTTCCGACTTTTTCTTCTTCTTCTTCTTCTTCTTCTTCTTCTTCTTCTTCTTCTTCTTTTGTCTTTTCTTCTGACAAACTTCCCCATATTTGTTTCTTCTTTCTTCCACCTAACCTCTTCTTCTTCTTCTTCTTTTTCTTCTTCTCTTCTTTTCTTCTTCTTCTTCTTCTTCTTCTTCTTCTTCTACCTTCATAGTCCTTCTCCTATTCTCCTTATTTTCCGACTTTTTCTTCTTCTTCTTCTTCTCTTTTGTCTTTCTTCTGACAAACTTCCCCATATTTGTTTCTTCTTTTCTTCCACCTAACCTCTTTCTTCTTCTTCTTTTTTTCTTTTCTTCTTCTTTTTTTCTTCTTCTTCTTCTTCTTCTTCTTCTTCTTCTTCTTCTACCTTCATAGTCCTTCCTCCTACTCTCCTTATTTTCCGACTTCTTCTTCTTCTTCTTTCTTTTTGTCTTTCTTCTGACAAACTTCCCCATATTTGTTTCTTTTTCTTCCACTTTCTAACCTTTTAACCTTCTTCTTCTTCTTCTTCTTCTTCTTCTTCTTCTTCATAGTCCTTCTCCTACTCTCCTTATTTTTCCGACTTCTTCTTCTTCTTCTTTCTCTTTTGTCTTTCTTCTGACAAACTTCCCCATATTTGTTTCTTCTTTCTTCCACCTAACCTCTTCTTCTTCTTCTTCTTCTTCTTCTTCTTCTTCTTCTTCTTCTACCTTCATAGTCCTTCTCCTATTCTCCTTATTTTCCGACTTTTTCTTCTTCTTCTTCTTCTTCTTCTTCTTCTCTTTTGTCTTTCTTCTGACAAACTTCCCCATATTTGTTTTTCTTCTTTCTTCCACCTAACCTCTTCTTCTTCTTCTTCTTTTTTTCTTCTTCTTCTTCTTCTTCTTCTTCTTCTTCTTCTACCTTCATAGTCCTTCTCCTATTCTCCTTATTTTCCGACTTTTTCTTCTTCTTCTTCTTCTTCTTCTTCTCTTTTGTCTTTCTTCTGACAAACTTCCCCATATTTGTTTCTTCTTTCTTCCACCTAACCTCTTCTTCTTCTTCTTCTTTTTCTTCTTCTTCTTTTTCTTCTTCTTCTTCTTCTTCTTCTTCTTCTTCTTCTTCTTCTACCTTCATAGTCCTTCTCCTATTCTCCTTATTTTCCGACTTTTTCTTCTTCTTCTTCTTCTCTTTTGTCTTTCTTCTGACAAACTTCCCCATATTTGTTTCTTCTTTCTTCCACCTAACCTCTTCTTCTTCTTCTTCTTCTTTTTCTTCTTCTTCTTTTTCTTCTTCTTCTTCTTCTTCTTCTTTTTTTGTCTTTCTTCTGACAAACTTCCCCATATTTGTTTCTTCTTTCTTCCACCTAACCTCTTCTTCTTCTTCTTCTTCTTCTTTTTTTTTCTTCTTCTTCTTCTTCTTCTTCTTCTTCTTCTACTTTCATAGTTCTATTCTCCTTATTGCCCAACTTTTTTCTTTTTTTTCTTCTTCTTCTTTTATTGTCATTCTCTTATTTTCTTTCTCTTCTTTTTCTTCCTCTTCCTTTCTTCGTAGTCTTACTCTTACTTTCCTTCTCTTCAGTCTCTCCTTGCTTCTTTCTTTCATAGACTATTTTCCTTCTTTTCTCCTTCATTCATGATTATTTTATTATTTTCCCTTTTCACTTCTTTTTCTTCTTCATTTATAGCCATTGTCTTATTTTCCTTTTTTTCTCTTTGTTTCTACGTAGTCTTGCTTTCCTTCTCATGAGTCTCTTTTTTCCTTCCTCCTCCCTCCCTCCCTCCCTTCCTTCCTTCCTTCCTTCCTTCCTTCCTTCCTTCCTTCCTTCCTTCCTTCCCCCCTCCTCTCCTTCCTATACTCTTACTTTCCTTCTCTTCTTCTTCATTTATGCTTATTCTCTTATTTTCCTTTTTTTTCTTCTCTTTTCGTAGTCCTACTTTTATTTTCTTCTTCTTCTTCTTCTTCTTCTTCTTCTTCTTCTTCTTCTTCTTTTTCGTAGTCCTACTTTTATTTTTTCCTTCTCCTCCTCCTCTTCCTCCTCCTCCTCCTCTTCTTCTTCTTCTTCTCTTTTCGTAGTCCTACTTTTATTTTCCTTCTCCTCCTCCTCTTCCTCCTCCTCCTCCTCCTCCTCTTCTTCTTCTTCTTCTTCTCCTCCTCCTCCTCCTCTTCTTCTTCTTCTTCTTCTCTTTTCGTAGTCCTACTTTTATTTTCCTTCTCCTCCTCCTCTTCCTCCTCCTCCTCCTCCTCTTCTTCTTCTTCTTCTTCTTCATCTTCTCTTTTCGTAGTCCTACTTTTATTTTCCTTCTCCTCCTCAACTTCTACTCTATCTTTCTTCACGAGTCAATAATACCATGTAATGCAAAGAAAACAAACGTTAACACCTTCGTAGCAATCAATTCCTTTTCCACACCTGTGTCGTTTCCAATCACCTGTTTGAAAGAGAGAAATACAGAAATAGAGACAGAAATAAACGTAGAACAAGAAAAGCGAGAATGGTATGCGCAAAAGAAAGACGGATATCGATCAAAACGTCCTTCCAAAGAAGCCGTGCGTTTATGTGAGAAGGGATCAGGCCCAGACACGCAAATCCGTATAGAGTCGCAAATTCTTATAGTTATGCATTTGCATGATAAACCACTGCTCTATAAAACCCCACTGACGCACACATATTCCATAAACTTAATATATACACAAAGAGAGATACAGACTTAGAGAGAGTCGGAGGGGAGCGATACATTCTCCTTTTTCTCATAGGTAAATGGGCTGAGAATGTTCGTAATGAATTGTGTTTTAGCTTGTATCTGTCAATTCCCGCTATCCTCCCAAAGTTAATGATCCCTTAAGAAATTTCAATTCGATCAACACGTGTAAAAACAATGTAACCCTTTCAAGTAGGCCATAAATTCTTGTCTTCCCACCTGTTTCCAAACGAAGCTTCAGCTGAACACAGGCTAGTAATCTGAGTCCTAAATCTCCATTTCCTTTTTTCACTAAGCAAAAATGCAATTCGACAATATTTTTCTTTTTTTTTTCCCCCCTTTTTTTTTTTCACTACTTAAATTGATCTGAAGCCTATGGGTTTTTTTCTTTTTTTGGTGCTAAGTCACTTCAGTATATAAAAGATCGTGACACTCCACACCTTCCTTGTCTTTATTATTTGTGAATTGCCATGTCATCTTGAGACAGACAGTGGAGAGGTTTCTCGTTGCCTTCTCCACAATTTTGTATTCAGAGAAGTCTCCTTTCTGGACTTCTACTAGACTGGTTGCCACCTAAGGCTTGACAGCTTAGTCTACGTTGCTATTTAATACATGACCGAGAGAAGAGATGGAGACATGCCTTTTTCAAGGACATCTTAAAATACCATGCTCTTTTCATGTTGTAAGAGATCAAAACTCTTCAAGGAGGCACGGTGGACTAGTGGCAGATTGAGGAATCGAAGAACCGAGTTCGAATTCCATTCAAATCCATTACATTCATTTATCTGCTAATACCCTATGGAATCTGTCTATATTTCTGAGATGAGGTACTATGTACACTGTTTACATTATTCGGACTATTGTCCTCATCTTTGTCGCCATATTTATTACAACGTTTCGGCCGTTGTATTCTCCGGCCTTCTTCAGGTGGTTGGAGTTTTAATTGTGCCATGTGTCCTCAAGTGGATAAAGGCGTTAGTTAGATCCAGTGACAGGACCCAAAGAGTCTGAGTTCAATACCCAGTTAAGGCAGTGGAGAACTTGGAGAGGGAAATTAACAGGAGATAACTGACAAATGACGTCCATTAAAACATGGCACGTGGAACTAGAATAGTCTACCCCACCGAGCGAAATAAAAGGTTCAATTTGACGTTCCAACAACAAAGACGAGGACAATAGTTCGAATAATGTAAATAGTGCTGCTCAATATCAGTACCTTTATATGGCAGTGAACAATCTCTTTACAGAGGAAGAGTAGACATGAGGCAACAGAAATATGGTTCTATGGATGCTGAGAATCCCATAGACGGACCATGTGAGCAAGTAGGAAGGCATAAGTAAAAATAAGAACCAAAAGGAGACTTATACTTAAAATCAGAAAGAGATGAAGTTTAGGGAACACATAATGAGGAAAGAAGGCTTAGAGAATTTGACATTCACATATATACTGAATGTAAGTTTAGTAGAGGAGCGTCGATTAACATAGTTAATGAGCTTTGTTTGTTTTTTTTGTTTGACGATGTATCAACTCATTATGGGTTATTTAATGTCGGAAATTTAATATCTTGTGAGCTTTGGTAATTTTGTTTCCAAAAATCTAATTTTTTCTAACGTATTTTTGTATTTTAATGTTTTGACCCCAGTTTGGGGGTTAACTATTTGCCCAAAGCTGGCACCCTAACAGGTAATACCACCCTGGGTCATGGTCAACCTAGAACAACAGCAATTAAGAAGTGGTTCCATGCTTCTCAGAACTTCCTGATCGTTGCTGCTGGATGTAGTTTATCGTCATACCCAGGACGACCTAATGAGCCTGTGTAAATGGTTGACAGAGAGGTGATTGGGAGTGAGGATTAGCAGATAGGAGCTGCTTAAATCTACAAAAAGCAGGATGCTGAAGAGAGCCACGATCGGCCACGTCTTGAAGAGACACGATACATAAAAGAAGATATAAATTAACTTTAATCTAAATTCCTTATTTGTTCAATTCTTCCTCTTATCTGCGAGAGTAAGATGCCCAGGCGGATTGTGTCTGTCATTCTTTCTCAACTAAGGAACATTCGGATGCCATCAGCAAATTGAAATCGATGAAAACCGATCTTGTAATCTTTCCTGGTTCTTTAATTACAGTACGTCAAGTATCAAGAAGATATTCGGCTTGCTAACTCGCAATAAGTGGAAACCAGTTGCTGTTGTGTGGGGTTTGGATGGCTGATGTCTCTATGACAGGTCACATTCGCCGACGGGAGCTTTCATTTATCCTAACATGGTTATTGGTAGCCCGGTCGATCGCTGCCGAAACAATTGCTGTAGATACATTGAGGAAAAGGCGAACGGATAAAACGTCAGTGCAGATGGCATAAACTTCATTTTTTTTTTTTAGGAAGAACGACAAACAAATCTATGAACGACGGCATCGAAGACGACTACAACATGTACTACGCTGAAAACGTAAATGAATCTGTCATAGCGTCGATCCTTAACACGGACAGCAGTAAAGTAGACTAAAATATGTGTACTATTTACGTTGTTTTGTAATGATCGGGTTGACAATCAACATCATGAAAACTGAGTTGATGCTATTAAGGTCTACTTCACTAAAGCGTGAAAGAGTGTTACTATAGCGTGAGGTCTACCTCAATATGTCATCTACCCAGGTGCAGCGCGGAGGTCTACTGTGTGAGGTGTTGGTAGTCAGCTGTTCCTGCCACATCTTGATCATTTTTGCTGGAAGATGATGAGAAAAATTCCAATGAGCTATTCGTGCCATTCCTAGAATTTATACGAAGTGTTTATCGCAAAAACAAATGAATGTAATGTATTTGATAGCGTGTTTATTTTTACCTCTCTGCCTTTAATATAAATATAAATCGTATATAGATAATATAAATGATAATATAGCGTTTAAATAAAGATGTCTACACATACAATATTATATTTCGTTGCTTCGGTAGACCTCACACTATAGACGAAACGGGAGGTAGGCCTCACGCTATATTGAGGCAGACCTCACGCTATAGACGAAACGAGAGGATGACCTCACGCTATATTGAGGCAGACCTCACGCTATAGACGAAACGAGAGGATGACCTCACGCTATATTGAGGTAGACCTCACGCTATAGACTAAACGGAAGGTAGACATCACGCTATGTTGAGGTAGACGTCACGTTATAGACGAAATGGGAGGTAGACCTCATGCTATATTGAGGTAGACCTCACGCTATAGACGAAACGGAGATAGACCTCACGCTATAATCAGGCAGGCATCGCGCTATAGACGAAACGGGAGGTAGACCTCACGCTATATTGAAGTAGACTTCACGCTATAGGCAAAACAGAAGGTAGACCTCAGGCAGTGCTACTATAGCGTGAGGTCTACCTCGATATAACGGAATCTTCTATCCTGTAGAACTATCTTCCGGCTTCTTGCTTCCCTGCCAGCCACAGTCATCAAAACTTTAAATGCAACGACAATCGTCATTATTTTCAATCTCATCTTAATCTTGGGAAAATAAAAACTATTCGAAAGAAAATTTTGGTATTTTTCTTACTCAATTTTCTAAATCTACCAAAAAATTAACCCGCGAACTTGGAAGGAAAACTCATCGACATGATATGTCGAAATTATTTAACCAAACCTGTTTGAATGAAAATATGCTGCCTAAATATACACACTCACACTATATATATATATATATATATATATATATATATATATATATATATAGTAAAGTCCAGAACAGATAACATTAGAAAGATTTTAGAGTTCCATTAAAATAAGTGGATACAAAGTTTAAAAACGCAATATCCTGCCGGGCTTAACCATAAATTTAACAATATAGATAGTACATATATATAATCCTACAAATCAAAACCTACCCACATTTCTCACCCACACAAGACAGACATGCTTACAGAGGTGTTGAGGCCTCACACTTATACACCCACACGAATATACACACTTACACATATCATTCTCACTCACTCCTTAATGATCTAAATGATAACATACACCCATAGTAATATACAAGCTTACACATATCATACTCACTCACTCCCCAAGAACAAAATAACACACACACACACACTTAACAGAGACACATCCCCTTTCCAGGAACCAATAAAACTGTCAAACTGACCAAGGGAATTCAGAGCAGCATGAATTCATCCAGCTCTTATCTCAAATAACAACTTAAAAGAGACTGTTTGACCAACAGAAAGACTGACCAAAATTCGTGTTAAAAAAATAAAAAAAACAAATGAAAACTACAGACAAAAGTTCATTTTCTCCATCAAGACATTCATTTCTGTAGTTCACTGCTATCAGCAAGCAAAAAATTATTTTTCTCCTGATAATGGCCATGTTGGCCGAAACTAGTCGAGGAATCTAAATGAAATAATAATAAAAACGAAGGAATATTAATATGCAATCCAGTGTGCCTGAAGATTTTAATTTTTTAATAATTTTTATTGTTCAAGATATATATATATATATATATTATTTTTTCGAAAATTATAACATAATTATGCTATAAAATCACTACAAAAATAGCCATTTTGTTTCAACACATCTGGTGTCTTATCAGGTGATGGTGTTGTTTATGTTACAATTTTCGAATAAATAATTATATTTGCTCTACTCTGTATTGAGCACTCTTTTAAGAATAGTATGTGTTGGTTATTGGAATTTATTCTGTATACACCAATCCTATTGTTTAAGGGGAGTGTTTTTTTTTTCTTTGGTACAATTCTTTGAGAGTCTCTAGCGCCAATGTAGGTGATCGAACGAAGAAGAGTCCTCTTCAAGCTCCAAAGGATTCATTCGCTTGTAGCCATCTTTAAACATTGACCTGAGAAAACGGTTGTATACAGCCGATAATTTAGACATTTCTGAACGGGTTGGACGCCATATATCCCTCGGTGGCCGGACATTTCGCCGACAGACATTTGGCCGTCGAATATTTGGCCGACGGACATTTAGCCGAACGGACCATCGGCCGAGAGACATTTGGTCGAACGGACATTTGGCCGAATGGATTCGTGCTTCGTATTTTGATAGTCAGCATTCGAAATCCTGTCTTGGGCGGGAAACCCAATTTCTTGCAGGAAATACTTAACAGTTTTAACTACAAGGCAAACCAATTAATAATATTAGTAAATAATGTTAATTAGTTAAAACTGTTAAGTATTTCCCGCAAGAAATTGTGGTTAATGCCCAAGAGAGGATTTCGCAGACAATGGCCGTAAGACAACTAATCGACAGTCGAGACAATAGTGTCTGGGTGTGATAAAAATCTGATGCAATCACGAATGACATAATATTTCTCAAGGCCAAATAAATTCCATCATACACTCCGAAAATAGATTCATATTACTGCACACCACTACAAATGAAATCGATTATACACTGTACTTCTCAGGGGGTTTGAAACCAACCGTCTGGTGAAAGAAAGGAAACTAAAGCAGTTGTTTCAATTAATTGTCACAACGGTGTATATAATTTAGTTTTATGGTCAATCTTTATAGTTAGGGTTAGTGTAGCAAGTGTTAACAGAAAAAAATAAACAATTTAAACAAATTTAAGTGTCAACATTCTATATTCCCCCAAAAATTTTCAATTGTCTACTATTTTCTCTTCAGGTGTTCAAGGTCCATCTTAACTGTTGAAATCGCCCACCAGAGGTTGATGTCGCCTAGATTAGGAAACCCTGATCTCAGGCATCTCTATAAAATTCCCATCCAATTCTGTTATTTTGTTCCTGTACATCTGGGATAGTACCAACCTTCACTGAGATTTGAATCTTACAAATTCTTTCATGTTAATGTGTATTGTCGGTTTCTCTCTTGTATTGTCGTTAGAGTTTTCAGATCTTTTCTTTTTCTGTTACTAGCGTTCATTTTTTTTTTAGATTTTATGTTCTGTCGAAAAAGCATTTTTTTCTGTCTTGTTACTACTTTTATATTTTTATGCATGCATGCGATGTAATTTCGAAGGAATTAATGAATTTTTCATCCAACATTATTTCTTGTTACTTTAAATGTTATATTTTTGTGGATACACGTGTTTGAGTGGACGCCCTGTTTTTTTTTTGTTTTGTTTTTTTAAAAAAAAACAAAACAAAACACTATCATATATATGATGTTCCAATAACTTGGACCGATTTTAGATGTGAATTAAGTTTAAGCGTCTAATGATTTTTTTTCTTTTTCTTTCAGATTTAACAACTTAAGTCTTTAACAATTTCAACCATGGAAAGATTAACAATCAAACAACGTGTTAAAGTTATCGAAGCCTATTACGAAAATAGACTTTCAAACAGAAAACAGAAAAAAATCATTAGACGCTTAAACTTAATTCACATTTAAACTCAGTCAAAGTTATTGGAACACCCTATATATCTATCGTCCTGTGAATTCGCGAATCTTAAGAAATATGTGTAGAGTTAATCAGCGTTTGATCCGGGGGTAGAGAGCTTTAGAATGGTCGGATATAGAGAACTTCAAAGATTCAATTACCATTTTTAAGGAATGCACAAATCTTTCAGATCTTCATTAAACTCATATTTGCTAACTTTTTAAACAAAATCATTTCTAAAAAATTAATGGATGTTTTAATTCGACATTATTTTTTATTACTTTATATATGTTTAAGATTATTGAGTGAACCGAGCGGTAGATGTAATTCATACTGTGTCTATATTTCGCAATGTCTCGATCTCTGCGCACTTCTCGTTGAGTCGCTCATCTTTATCCTGCTTGCATTTCTTTTCAATATTTTTGCTTAACGTTCTGTATTTTGTATCATCTCTTGACAATTTGTGGCTTTCTCTTTTTCATTACTTTGAGAATTTCACTGGTGATCTATTACTCTTTCTTGTCCCTCTTGGATGTGCGGGTGGTGTACTAGATACCGGCACGAAATGAGAAATCTGGAAAGCGAGTTCGAATTTCAGTTGGATCCGTTATATTCGTGACGCGCAAATACTCTTGGGAAAGGTATGGATCCATCTCTTCCACATCTCTAGGTATGGATTAAATATTATGACATGTGTGTGAAAAATTATTATTATTCTCAAAAATATTGTTAATGTAATATTCACTCGAAAAAAAGCATTACAATCCAAAAATATGTTTTGGCTTTAAATAACCCAGGTGGGTTGATAAGCCGTAAAAAATAAATAATCACTTAATCAATTTTCCTTGAGAGGAATTCACTAGTACTTCTCTTTACTTCTATTTACATGCCCCATTTTGAATTACTACATACTTCGAAGCTTTTTAAGGGTTTTTTTTTTTTGCTTTTATCTATACCTGCATATACTTTATTTAGCTGCACCTGCATATGTTTTTTTTTTTTTTTTTTTTTTTTTGCAAAATGAGTCATCCTGGTGTGATACTCTTTGTCGTTGCCGCGGTAAAATGGGAAAAGGTTTTGTTAAAACATAAGAAAGTCTTATGTACTGAGAGACATTGAAACAAGAAGGGCTAATACCAAAATCCAGTGGGGAGAATTGAGGATTTAATTCACACATAAACAACTGGAATTGTATGTCGAGTAGTTTGAACAATGGAAAAGTGACCCAGACTTAGGGAGAAATGTTGATTGATAAACAGCTGCAAATGCAAGTTGTAAAGCGAAAATTTCATTTTTCGTAAACAACAAATTTGGAGTTGATTCCCCTGGTCGAAAATTGAGTTGAAATACCAGAAGGGGGTGGATAAGTCACCCACGCTCACCGAGAAGATTTAATGAGGGGGTAATAATATGAGAGGGTGGAGAGAGGGAATTCCCCAAAGTTATGACGTAACCCGGAGGGGATTCACCGAAAGGCTCCTACCTCCGATATCAGTTTAGGCGAATGTCCATAAATACGAATGCGCGTGACGAGTCGGAGCCGGAGAGAGTAGCAGAATAGCCGCAGAAGAGAGAGCTCGTCCCAGCCACCGGTCGTGATACACCATCCATGATTGCCTGCCGAAGAGAACCCACCGACGCCAGCCTTGTTCAGAACTTTACCAACAGCAGCAAACCAGATTTTGCCAGGTCAACCATAATATCTCTTCTGATCTAGACGCAGGTTGGGCTGATAATTAATTGCATGCGAACACTGATATAAAGCAATTAATGTACGGAGGATTGATATAAAAACAGTATTTCCTTTTTATTCAATTTATTCAAGTTTTATTTTTCCCTGTACGTCTTCGCTCTGCTTGGAACAGGCCAAAACGAAGATACGTGCGACGATTCGATCTTGGCTGCCTTAGTATCAAAACGTGGGATAAGGTTAGCTTGATATTGAAGCGGTCACTTCAGCGACCACCTGCACTGTTGAAAGTCCTGGACGACTGGCTAGGGTATTGATTACACTGGATTCTACCGCGTTACGTTAATGATACATTCTCCATCTTTAAGTCTATCAACGACACCACGGCTCTTCACACCTTTCTAAATTGCCTTCACCCATCGTTGCAGGTTACTATGGAGGGGGAGAGAGACGGAATTCTTCCGTTCTTGGATGTTTTGATTGAACTTAAAGATGGTTTGTTTATTACCAGCATTTATCGCAGACTTACGTTCACCGGTTTGTATACAAATTGGAATTCTTTTGTTCCTAAGTCTCGTAAGATCAGCTTGATTTCTACCCTAGTCCATTGTGCGCTGATGATTTGTTCCCTATGTATCGTTAACCTGTAACTAGATAAAATCCGTTGTATTTTTATTGATAACGGTTTTCCTATTAATGCCATCATGGGATACTATTTGTCGTTGCCGCGGTAAAACAAGAAAATTTTGGTAAAACAGAAGAAAGTTTTGGTAAAACAGAAGAAAATTTTAGGTAAACAGAAGAAAATTTTGGTAAAACATAAGAAAGTTTTGGTAAAACAGAAGAAAGTTTTCTTAAGCATAGAAGGAGTGATATACCGAAAGAATGGAACAAGAAGGATTAATAAAATTCGTGGGAAAAGATTAACGATTTAATTCACATATAGACAACACCTGGATATAACCAATTTATTGTTATAAACTGATAATAAAACAGTGTTTACTTTTTGTTCAATTTATTCAAGTGTTATTTTTTTTCCTGTACGCCTTCGCCTCGCTTGGACCAGCCTGACACGAAGATACGTACGACGATTCGATCTTGGCTGCCTTATGATCAAACTTAAACCACAATCTGAGATAAGGTCAGCTCGGGATTGAAGCGGTCATTTCAGAGACCAGTCGTGACGTTAGAAGTCTTGGACGACCGGTGAGGGTGTTGTACGATGACACTGGATTCTACTGCCGTTTAGGCATTGCTTTAGCTTTCTTTAAGTTCTATAATATTAATCTTAGTTCGAACATTAAAAAAAGATGTTTTCTTCTGAAAAAAATATTGACTTGACGAAGAGAAGGCCCAAGAGCCACTCAAAGTAGAAAGTTAATGAATAAAGTTCTAAGTTCGTCACAGGGGAAAATAGCAAGTACATATTACAAGGATATGTGTCGTGATCGGAGACGCATCCTGTCGAGAATCTGTTCCACAAAGTAATAGTTCTGAGGAAGAAGATGTCTGTGTGGAACATCCTCTTTACTAATGGAATATGAAGGGAACGAGGATGGGTCAATCCAATCGTGGCGGGCTCTACCTGACAAAATTTGAATTAATTAAGGAATGTAATTCGACCCCATTCAGTAACCATCTGCCTTGAGTGGCTCTTGGGATTTGTATTAGGTGAACAGTATAGCTGGCTACTCGTATTCTAGAAGGGTGGCTAGCCAATCCCTATTGCAGGCGCTTGCTCAGACGCATTTGTGTTTATTCAACACCCACAAAGCCCACCTGTGTTTTAAACTGCGACTATGCTGAGCAGACCTTAGTTACAGTTTCTGGCATGATAAACAAATTAAACAACGTCAGCACGCTCAAACCGTGGCACTTTTCAAAGATACCGTACGCTGGGATCGACTCCTCCAGTCCGATAACATCAGGAAGTCTCCTTCCTGAAACCGAACCCGGGTCTCATTGTCAGAATGAGAACCACTCGGCCAAGTGCCTATATTGGTGAACAGTAGTAAAAAAAAAAAAAATGGTTAATCGATATGCTTCTGCATTCTTATTTAACAGCGTTATTAACCTTGGATCTCCGAAAATGTATAATCCCCTGGCGTCTGCCTCCTACGACAACCGAGCTACAGCTGTACCACACACCGTGCTACACACCCTCACTGAGTCGGGAGAGAGCAAAAGAAGCGAGTTGCCAACTATGAATTATGAGTACTTTAAACATTTTGTTCTAACAAAACACCTCATGCGACTAACACAGGGATAAAAAAAAATATAGTTTTTCAAGGTGTTAATTCTATTATATAAATGAATTAAACGTAAGGTGAATGCATCACAAAAATAACAGGTCAGCAGCGTCATTCGTTCCGGCTACATAAAACTGTTATGGCAGCCAACTTAATTTCCAGTGTTATCCCGTCCTGGGTAAGACGATAAACTACATCCGCATCTCTGGTAAGACAATAAACTACATCTAACAGCAAGGCCTTTGATCAGCAGGTTTTGGGGAGCGTAGAACCATTTCTTAATTACTGGGGTACCAGGTCCCCGCTGACTCGGGGTGGTAGCGCCTGTTAGGGCCCCAGCTAGGGGCAAATAGTTAATCCCGAAACTGCGATCAAAAGACTATGAAAGTGTAAAAATAGGTTTTAATACCATCAATAAATGTTTGGAAAAAATTATTATCAGCAATGAATCTTTGAAGAAAAAATTATTACTATCAATACATTTTTTAAGAAAAAAATATTAGCAGCAATACATTTTTGAAGAAAATATTAGCAGCAATAAAAATCTTGTCGGCATTAAATAACCCATCGAGGTTGATATGCCGTAAAACAAACCAAACCAAACCAGTGTTATCACACAAAGACAGTAGAAATTAAAACAAGCCCCGAATAAGTCTGTGTCCGAAAATTGGTGTAAATATAGCAAGTTTCTGTCGGAGGATCTCACCTGGGGAAAAGAATGTCGGTTGATTTCATTCTCGAGATCTACACGATTCTCTGTTTGCCCCAACTCGCACCTGTGTTTCTTCTTAATCTCCAGGTTTAACCGATTGGCTGTGAATAGGCACTGGAGTGTGAAGACTTTACATGTAGACGCTTCACTGGCAACAAACGCTGTAGAACACTACCAGAATGGAGAGGCTGTTGTCGCCATGATGAAAAACTCAACGGCCAGAAGAAAGGAACCTTGAAGAGGGAGCGGTCACGCAGACCAATCAGAAGAGGACGCACGGACTGACAGGTTGGGGGAGGCAGTACCTGACATACTAGAAAGATGTGGAGAGTAAGAGGAGAATATAAAGGAAAAGTTCTGCTGGGAGGAGAGTGGTCTGGCGGGAGACAGATGTCACCGGAAGCTAATGCAGTTGGAGAAACGGAAGTTGACATAGCTAAAGAACTCAAGCGCAAGCTGATATTTTTGCGTTTCGGTTTAAAAATTGTAGAACGTGACAGCGTCTGACTATCGACGCTCTGCCTGGCGATCACCACCGCTGATAACAATAACAATTGAATCTATTTCATGAAAAAGTGTTATACATATATGTGTGTGTGTGTGTGTGTGTGTGTGTGCGCGCACGCGCGTGTGTTTGTGTGTGTATGACAATATATATATATATATATATATATATATACAATATATATAGATATAAACCATATATAAATACTAAATATATATAGAGATATACTATATGTATATATATATATATATATATATATATATATATATATATATATATATATATATATATACTAGATGTATACGAATATACTGAGAACGAAAATAATATAAATTCTGACGTTCTAAATATTTTTGGAAACTGAACGAAGAATACAAAATACCTAAGGTTAAATGGACAATCCTCAAACAAGCCAGAACTTGCAAATCTCTGAACGAACCTTGTTTTTTATGTCTACAGGAAAAGTATGTACTATTGCGATTTTGAATAATAATCAATTATTAAACTAAAGATTTGAAACGAACGACGGTTTTTTGTAGGCACATTAAAGATCTAACATTGCAATCTTGCTACACTTTTAAATTTATAACTCACCTTTTGTTATGATGTTGATTTGGGGTTAATAAAGACAAACGCCAAATAACACGTAACAATAAAAAGGGGTTTATTCGGTTGGTAAGTAGGTACAGAAATCGCCTGAGTAGTCTATAACTAACTCAGCCAAGAACTTCTCCGACTCTGTCTGTCTTTTGAGATGCCACTATTTAACGTCTTTGTTTGTAGACAAGTT
The DNA here is from genome assembly GCA_903632075.3 of Acanthosepion pharaonis. NCBI lineage: Eukaryota > Metazoa > Mollusca > Cephalopoda > Sepiida > Sepiidae > Acanthosepion > Acanthosepion pharaonis. The sequence goes on from CAHIKZ030005617.1 coordinate 468,272, forward strand.
CATCTTCAAAAGGGGTGGTAGGTTTCCTACACAACACCTTTTTATATATTTTCTACGTTCTTATATACTTTTCTACTGATCTATCTTTGATCTATGTATATTATGATTCTAAATTGTTTTTTCACATATATAATACTAGCAATCAGATTAATTGCTTTATAACCATATTTATTCTACAAGTTATGCAGTTCGGCAATAGGTTAAAATTTGCTTATAAAAAATTTATGTTAACATTCCATACATTGTATGTCTTTTTACTTATATCTTAAATTCTGAACTAAAATTTATTGTAACACCTAAAATAAGATGTTGTGGAGTGGTTTCACAGTGGAGGATTGTATTTGTACTTGGGTCCTAAAATAGGTTTGACGTCAAAACGTTAGGAACTTGATATAATAGGTATAACGCAGAGTAATCTAGTTGTGGTCGCTGATACTTTAGTATCCGACTAACGGTCGTCCGGCATCGACTGACTGACCGCCTCACTGAGCGGTTCGTTACTCTTACTACTTCTACTTATTATAGGTGGGAGAGTCTGTTAACTATAGGATAGGTGTGTTCCACTATAACAATAACTTAGGTATTTAATACACAAAAAAAATTTCCATTTCTTCAATGACCATTTATTAATTAACATACTACGTTTATTCCAGAACAAATAACAGAAACTTCAGCCTAAATCTGCGTAATTCAGCTCTGGTTCTGCTTTAAGGTCCCCGACCCTTCATTGGTAAAAAAGCGTGTTCAGTTACTACTATGGCCTCCTATGTATTTATTTCTCTTTTCTCCTTCATCTTTTTCCTCTTCTCTATTTCCACCTTTCCCCACCCTCTCTCTCTCTCTCTCCTTTTTCTTGGGAGTTTTGACGTGCCTGCTTAAATTTCTGACCGTTGCACAGTATCAAAAGCTGTAGCGGACACTTTCGCTTTGATTTAAATTTTTCGGGTCAGGTTTTTGTCTTAACGCCTCAGCATTCCTTCAGCGCCCAAACTGCTATCAACAAATGCTGGGTCAGAAGGATCTCCAGAATGTTGACCATGTTTGCCGCAGTCTCTGAATATGGAATCCAGTGAAGTCCATAATCTGTTCCATATCAGAGGTCGGCAGTGAAGATTCAGAGAAAGAAGCGGTTGTTAAGTAATTCTTTAAGTCTTCGATATCAGGTTGGCAGTGCAGACAATTTGTGAGAAAAACAAAATGGCTGCCTTTATACACGTCGCATTGAATGTTTTGAGCTTTCTGATTGGTTAACCCTTCTATTGGTGAACTATAAAATGAGTCAACTCATTTAGGCTAGCTCACTAGTATATAATACCCCAAAAACTGCAACACAGATTTCTTAAAAACAGGGACAACAGAAAAGGACTTTCAACTGGCTGGAAAGTAAGAGTCATTGAGGCAATAGTTATATAGTTTGGAGAGAAATAGAACCAGCACATTTTTATATATCCCGTCACCACCACTTGATTTATGAGAGTCTAATTTAAAGATGATATCCAAAACCATCGATGGGGTTATGCTCATTTCACTCAATAGAGCCTCAGTTATAGGGGGAAAACAGGTGTGGGTATTCCGGACGAGTCGAGTGTTGAATTGGGTGAAAATTTCCGAACAAAACATTCAACCTTATCAGCTGTTGGACTTTGAACTGACTGAAATTGTGGATTAGCTGAAGTTAAGCCCTCGCTTGCAGAGTTGCCAATAATCTTTGTAACCAAACTTGCAAGAT
>CAHIKZ030005617.1:477500-522500 GCA_903632075.3 Acanthosepion pharaonis
TTTATAATACCCAGAAATTCAAAGTGTCAAAGACACATAGTACAGTGGATAAAGGCGTTAGATCCAGTAAGAGGATCCAAAGAGTGTGAGTTCAATATCCGGTTAAGGCAGTAGAGAACTTTCAGATGGAATTTAACAGGAGATAACTGATAACTGACATCTATTAAACATGGTACCTCTTACTCTATCTCAAGGAAAAGCCGACCAGGCATAGAAATGAATGTAGAACTAGAACAGTCTACCCCGGTTCGGCATTCCATCCACCTGAAGAAGGCCGGAGTGCACAACGGCCGAAACGTTGTCATAAATATGGCGACAATAGTTCAAATAATGTAGGTCAATGAATTCGTAACCTGATAATAAAATTTAATTTAGTTTTAATTTTCGATATATTCAACTTCCTCGACAATGCACTTAATAAAACAGTTCTTCGTTAATCCTATAGAACGTCGTTATACAGGGAAAAATCTCAGATCAAACACCGGCTAGTAACTGCGTGTTATACACCGAGAGAAATGCTAAGACTTTATGTTTATATATGTAGGATTATTATTTTTATTTTTATTTATTTTTTTTTTTTTGGTAGTATTCAGCATTTAATAATTAAAATTGCTACCGGATAAAGATTCCAGAAACATGACATAAAATGTAGATCAGAATCAAGTCAGTAGGCCCCGGTTGCTAACGCCGTTAAAACTAAAATCTAAATTTTTAAAGTTTAAAGATTGCAGATGGAGTAGAAAACACATCACGAGGTGACAAAAAAAAAAGATAATTTTCAACCAATTTATGTTGATTTGAGTTAAATCAAAAATCTCAGTTTTCAGGACGTAGGCGATCATGACTCTCCACCCCCCTCTATTCCTTGCAGCTCTCAGCAAGCGCCTCCCCTGTGCCACCTCCCCCAGACCACATTCTGTCAACCACTTGCTTAAGGCCGCTAGGTATGTCACGCGTTGTTTTCCCTCTATTCGACCTGCGAGTATCAAATTCTCTAAGCCCTCCTTCCTCATTATGCGTCCCCAAAACTTCAGCTGCCTCTTCCTGATGTTAAATATAAGCCTCCTCCTTGCTGGCAACCTCTCTAAGACTTCATCGTTGCTCACACGTTCGATCTCTGTCATCCTTAGCATCCTTCTGTAGAACCACATCCCTATCGCCTCGAGTCTCTTCTTCATCTTTGAGGAAATTGTCCAACATTCGCTGCCGTAAAGAAGAACAGATGTCACGTAACAACTCAGTATTCTTTTCTTTATTACCAAAGAAATCCTCCAGTCTTGCAAGATTTTGCCCGACTTTTGGAATGCATCCTTGGCCATCACAATACGTCTACGGATCTCAGTGTCGCATTTACCGTCCTCTGCCAGAACGTTTCCCAGATATTTAAATTTCCGCGTCTGCTTGATTCTAGTGTTCCCGACCTGCAAATCACATTTTGGGCTCATCCTTTTACTGATGACCACGCATTCTGTTTTCTTGTAGTTCATGCTTAGTCCTTTCTTCTCACTCTCTGTAATTTCTTTTCCGTGTCTGCTATCAGTCCTGTGTCATTTGCAGATCTTATGTTTGTAAGATTGTGGCCGCCAGTGCTAAATCCCGGTAGGATTTCCAATTCTTTCAGAATTGCCTCAGTGTATAGTTGGAACAGGTCTGGTGAGAAGACGTATCCTTGCCTTACGCCCCTTTCTAATTTTGTATACTCGCTGAACTCGTTCCCTATGCGCATGCATGTTGTTTGCTGCCAGTATAGATTCTTGATTATTCTGATATCCTTCCCGAATATATCAAGGTTGCTGAGCAGTTCCAGCAGACCCTTCTGGCGTACGTTATCGAAGGTCTTTGCATAGCCTATGAAACATAGATACACGTCCTTCTGCATTTATCCGCTTATAAAATCTAAATACGAGGTGGTGCAATAGGTCGTAGTCAGTCAACTCAAAAATCCTGGTTTATATCAACAAATCTACGCTGAATCATTTTACTGATAAGGAAGCTGTTAGAGATCAAAAGACTCACCGGGGCTGAGCTAATACGCTTATACTTGCTGTAAACTGGTGATATTAAGACGTATAAACTTTCTATTTGCGAAGGATATTAGAATAATCAAGAACTTACACCAAAAGCCAACCACCTGCATACAAATATAAAATAAATTCAGTAAATATACAAGGAAATACTGAGCTGTTACCTGATATCTGTCCTTCTTTACGGTAGCGAATGTTGGACGATTTCCTCAAAGATGAAGAAGAGATTCGAGGCGACTGACATGTGGTTCTACAGAAGGATGCTAAGGATATGATAGACCGTACGTGTGAGCAACGATGAGGTCTTAGAGAGGATACAAACAAGGAGGAGGCTTTTACTTAACATCAGGAATAGAGAGCTGAGGTTTCTGGGACACGTAATGAGGAAGGAAGGCCTGGAGAATCTGATACTCACAGGTCGAATAGAGGGCAAGAGAGACAAGGGAAAACAACGCGTGACATACCTGGCAGACTGAAGCAAGTGTATAACAGGACGTGGTCTTGGGGATGAAACAAACGGAAGAAAATTGTTGAGAGCTGCAAGGATAGAGGGAGCTGGAGAGCCATGATCGCCTACGTCTTGAAAGGACATGGCACAAAGAAAGAAAGAAAGAAAGAAAGAAAGAAAGAAAGAAAGAAAAGAAAAAATATACAAAAGTAGAAAGGTGTGTAAGACAAGAATGTGTCTTCTCGCCGGACTTATTCAACTTAAGCAGGCGGTTCTGAGAGAAATAGAAGTCTCATTACGATTCATTATTGGTGACAAAATCAAGATATGCAGATGACGCAGTGTTATGAACAAATACAGAAAGGGAACTACAAGAATTCCTACATAAGGTAGTGAACGAAAGCGAGAAGAAAGGACTAAAGTTCAGTAGCAAGAAGACAGAATGCATGGTTGTTAGCAAGAGGAACAACCTAAGATGCTAATAACAAAGTAGAAATAACAAAATCAAACACGTACAACAATAAAAAACATCTGGTAAGTGTTTAAATATTTAAAACTATTATAGTGTTTAAATGTTTAAAACTGTTATAGTGTTTAAATAATTAAACAGGTGATGAAAATGCGGCACTGAAATCCTAACGCTCGTGGGGATAGCGAAAGATGCCTTCTAAAAGCTCAGTGAAGTATTAGAAGACGGCAAAATTTCGTTAGAAACAAAGAAAAGAATGCTTTTATGTAATATTACTCCTCCCATATAGCAGTGAATGCTGGACAATCCCGGATATAGCTTCTTGAATGCTGGACATGGACTGAACATTTGACTTGTTTGGTTTAGGATAGGTTCATATGGATGAAAAAAATCAGTTTGCTTTGGTTTATTTTTGTTTTACAGCATATTAACCTCAATGGGTTATTTAATGCTGACAAGATTTTGGGGAAAGTATGAACAGAATATGTATTCTTTGTAAGAAATCAGTTTGGATTTTGTTTTACAGCATATTAACCTCAATGGGTTATTTAATGCTGACAAGGTTTTGGGGATAGGTTCATATGAACAGAATATGTATTCTTTGTAAGAAATCAGTTTGCTTTGGTTTGGTTTTTTTTTTTACAGCATATTAACCTCAATGGGTTATTTAATGCTGACAAGATTTTGGGGATAGGTTTATGAACAGAATATGTATTCTTTATAAGAAATCAGTTTGCTTTGGTTTATTTTGACATATATTAACCTCAATGGGTTATTTAATGCTGACAAGATTTTGGGGATAGTTCATATGAACAGAATATGTATTCTTTGTAAGAAATCAGTTTGCTTTGGTTTATTTTGTTTTACAGCATATTAACCTCAATGGGTTATTTAATGCTGACAAGATTTTGGGGATAGGTTCATATGAACAGAATATGTATTCTTTGTAAGAAATCAGTTTGCTTTGGTTTATTTTGTTTTACAGCATATTAACCTCAATGGGTTATTTAATGCTCAAGATTTTGGGTTCATATCAACAGAATATGTATAAGAAATCAGTTTGCTTTTGGTTTATTTTGTTTTACAAGCATATTAATTTTTAATGGGATTTTGGGCATAGGTTCATATGAACAGAATATGTATTCTTTGTAAGAAATCTGCTTTTTGGTTTATTTTGCTTTGGGTTTAATGCTGACAAGATTTTGGGGATAGGTTTTTGAACAGTTTTAAGAAATCAGTTTGCTTTGGTTTATTTTGTTTTAATATTAACCTCAATGGGTTATTTAATGCTGACAAGATTTTTGGGGATAGGTTCATATGAACAGAATATGTATTCTTTGTAAGAAATCAGTTTGCTTTGGTTTATTTTGTTTTACATATTAACCTCAATGGGTTATTTAATGCTGACAAGATTTTGGGGATAGGTTCATATGAACAGAATATGTATTCTTTGTAAGAAATCAGTTTGCTTTGGTTTATTTTGTTTTTACAGCATATTAACCTCAATGGGTTATTTAATGCTGACAAGTTTTTTGGGGATAGGTTCATATGAACAGAATATGTATTCTTTTAAGAAATCAGTTTGCTTTTGGTTTATTTTGGCATATTAACCTCAATGGGTTATTTAATGCTGACAAATTTTGGGGATAGGTGTACAAGAAATCATTTTGGTTTATTTTGTTTAGGCATATTTCAATGGGTTATTTATGAATATGAACAGAATATGTATTCTTTGTAAGAAATCAGTTTGCTTTGGTTTAGCATAAACCTCAATGGGGGTTATTTAATTTTGACAAGATTTTGGGGATAGGTTCATATGAATAGAATTGTATTCTTTTAAGAAATCAGTTTGCTTTGGTTTATTTTGTTTTACAGCATATTAACCTCAATGGGTTATTTAATGCTGACAAGATTTTGGGGATAGGTTCATATGAACAGAATATGTATTCTTTGTAAGAAATCAGTTTGCTTTGGTTTATTTTGTTTTACAGCATATTAACCTCAATGGGTTATTTAATGCTGACAAGATTTTGGGGGATAGGTTCATATGAACAGAATATGTATTCTTTTTCAGTTTGTTTTTGGAATTTTTGTTTTGCTTTGGTTTATTTTGCTGACAAGATTTTGGGGATAGGTTCATATGAACAGAATATGTATTTCTAAGAAATCAGTTTGCTTTGGTTTTATTTTGTTTGCTAACCTCAATGGGTTATTTTTGACAAGATTTTTGGGGATAGGTTCATATGAACAGAATATGTATTCTTTGTAAGAAATCAGTTTGCTTTGGTTTATTTTTGTTTTACAGCATATTAACCTCAATGGGTTATTTAATGCTGACAAGATTTTTGGGGATAGGTTCATATGAACAGAATATGTATTCTTTGTAAGAAATCAGTTTGCTTTGGTTTTATTTTGTTTTACAGCATATTAACCTCAATGGGTTATTTAATGCTGACAAGATTTTTGGGGATAGGTTCATATGAACAGAATATGTATTTTGTTTTAAGAAATCAGTTTGACTTTTGGTTTATTTTTATTTTTTATATTAACCTCAATGGGTTATTTAATGCTGACAAATTTTTTGGGATAGGTTCATATGAACAGAATATGTATTCTTTGTAAGAAATCAGTTTGCTTTGGTTTATTTTGTTTTACAGCATATTAACCTCAATGGGTTATTTAATGCTGACAAGATTTTTGGGGATAGGTTCATATGAACAGAATATGTATTCTTTGTAAGAAATCAGTTTGCTTTTGGTTTATTTTGTTTTACAGCATATTAACCTCAATGGGTTATTTAATGCTGACAAGATTTTGGGGATAGGTTCATATGAACAGAATATGTATTCTTTGTAAGAAATCAGTTTGTTTTTGGTTTATTTTGTTTTATTTTCAATGGGTTATTTAATGCTGACAAGATTTTGGGGGATAGGTTCATATGAACAGAATATGTATTCTTTGTAAGAAATCAGTTTGCTTTGGTTTATTTTGTTTTACAGCATATTAACCTCAATGGGTTATTTAATGCTGACAAGATTTTGGGGATAGGTTCATATGAATAGAATATGTATTCTTTGTAAGAAATCAGTTTGCTTTGGTTTATTTTGTTTTACAGCATATTTCAATGGGTTATTTTTGACAAGATTTTGGGGATAGGTTCATATGAACAGAATATGTATTCTTTGTAAGAAATCAGTTTGCTTTTGGTTTATTTTGTTTTTCAACCTCAATGGGTTATTTAATGCTGACAAGATTTTGGGGATAGGTTCATATGAACAGAATATGTATTCTTTGAAATAGTTTGAAATTTTGTTTTGCATATTAACCTCAATGGGTTATTTAATTGACAAGATTTTGGGGATAGGTTTTGAACAGAATATGTATTCTTTTTTGGTTTATTTTGTTTTACAGCATATTAACCTCAATGGGTTATTTAATGCTGACAAGATTTTGGGGATAGGTTCATATGAACAGAATATGTATTCTTTGTAAGAAATCAGTTTGCTTTGGTTTATTTTGTTTTACAGCATATTAACCTCAATGGGTTATTTAATGCTGACAAGATTTTGGGGATAGGTTCATATGAACAGAATATGTATTCTTTGTAAGAAATCAGTTTGTTTGGTTTATTTTGTTTTTTACAGCATATTAACCTCAATGGGTTATTTAATGCTGACAAGATTTTTGGGATAGGTTCATATGAACAGAATATGTATTCTTTAAGAAATCAGTTTGCTTTGGTTTATTTTGTTTTACAGCATATTAACCTCAATGGGTTATTTAATGCTGACAAGATTTTGGGATAGGTTCATATGAACAGAATATGTATTCTTTGTAAGAAATCAGTTTGCTTTGGTTTATTTTGTTTTACAGCATATTAACCTCAATGGGTTATTTAATGCTGACAAGATTTTTGGGGATAGGTTCATATGAACAGAATATGTATTCTTTGTAAGAAATCAGTTTGCTTTGGTTTATTTTTGTTTTACAGCATATTAACCTCAATGGGTTATTTAATGCTGACAAGATTTTGGGGATAGGTTCATATGAACAGAATATGTATTCTTTGTAAGAAATCAGTTTGCTTTGGTTTATTTTTGTTTTACAGCATATTAACCTCAATGGGTTATTTAATGCTGACAAGATTTTGGGGATAGGTTCATATGAACAGAATATGTATTCTTTGTAAGAAATCAGTTTGCTTTGGTTTATTTTGTTTTACAGCATATTAACCTCAATGGGTTATTTAATGCTGACAAGATTTTGGGGATAGGTTCATATGAACAGAATATGTATTCTTTTAAGAAATCAGTTTGCTTTTGGTTTATTTTTTTGTTTTAACCTCAGCATATTAACCTCAATGGGATTTATTTAATATTCTTTGACAAGATTTTGGGGGATCAAGTTATTTCATATGAATTTTAGAATATGTGAACAGAATATGTATTTGTAAGAAATCAGTTTGCTTTGGTTTATTTTTGTTTTACAGCATATTAACCTCAATGGGTTATTTAATGCTGACAAGATTTTGGGGATAGGTTCATATGAACAGAATATGTATTCTTTGTAAGAAATCAGTTTGCTTTGGTTTATTTTGTTTTACAGCATATTAAATGGGTTATGACAAGATTTTGGGATAGGTTCATATGAACAGAATATGTATTCTTTTAAGAAATCAGTTTGCTTTTGGTTTATTTTGTTTTACAGCATATTAACCTCAATGGGTTATTTAATGACAAGATTTTGGGGATAGGTTCATATGAACAGAATATGTATTCTTTGTAAGAAATCAGTTTGCTTTTGGTTTATTTTGTTTTAACAGCATAAACCTCAATGGGTTATTTAATGCTGACAACATTTTGGGGATAGATTCATATGAACAGAATATGTATTCTTTGGTAAGAAATCAGATTTGTTTGGTTTATTTTGTTTAACGGCATATCAACCTCAATGGGTTATTTAATGCTGACAAGATTTTTGGGATAGATTCATATGAACAGAATATGTATTCTTTGGTTTAAATTGGTTTTGGTTTATTTTGTTTTTGCATATCAACCTCAATGGGTTATTTAATGCCGACAAGATTTTTAGGATAGATTCGTATGAATAGAATATGTATTCTTTGTAAGAAATTTTGATTTTTAGATTTTTGGTTTATTTTGTTTAACAGCATATTAACCTCAATGGGTTTATTTTTGTTTTTAATGCTGACAAGATTTTTAGGATAGGTTCGTATGAACAGAATATGTATTCTTTTGGTAAGAAATCAGTTTGTTTTTGGTTTATTTTTGTTTTACAGCATATTAACCTCAATGGGTTATTTAATGCTGACAAGATTTTGGGGATAGGTTCGTATGAACAGAATATGTATTCTTTGTAAGAAATCAGTTTGCTTTGGTTTATTTTGTTTTACAGCATATTAACCTCAATGGGTTATTTAATGCTGACAAGATTTTTGGGGATAGGTTCATATGAACAGAATATGTATTCTTTGTAAGAAATCAGTTTGCTTTGGTTTTATTTTGTTTTACAGCATATTAACCTCAATGGGTTATTTAATGCTGACAAGATTTTGGGGGATAGGTTCATATGAACAGAATATGTATTCTTTGTAAGAAATCAGTTTGACAAGATTTTGGTTTATTTTGTATTTTTGTAAGAAATCAGCATATTAACCTCAATGGGTTATTTAATGCTGACAAGATTTTGGGGATAGGTTCATATGAACAGAATATGTATTCTTTGTAAGAAATCAGTTTGCTTTGGTTTATTTTGTTTTACAGCATATTAACCTCAATGGGTTATTTAATGCTGACAAGATTTTGGGGATAGGTTCATATGAACAGAATATGTATTCTTTGTAAGAAATCAGTTTGCTTTGGTTTATTTTGTTTTACAGCATATTAACCTCAATGGGTTATTTAATGCTGACAAGATTTTGGGGATAGGTTCATATGAACAGAATATGTATTCTTTGTAAGAAATCAGTTTGCTTTGGTTTATTTTGTTTTACAGCATATTAACCTCAATGGGTTATTTAATGCTGACAAGATTTTGAACAGAATATGTATTCTTTGTAAGAAATCAGTTTGGGATAGGTTCATATGAACAGAATATATGTAAGAAATTTTTGGTTTATTTTGTTTTACAGCATATTAACCTCAATGGGTTATTTAATGCTGACAAGATTTTTGGGGATAGGTTCATATGAATAGAATATGTATTCTTTGTAAGAAATCAGTTTGAACAGAATATGTATTCTTTGTAAGAAATCAGTTTGCTTTTGGTTTATTTTGTTTTACAGCATATTAACCTCAATGGGTTATTTAATGCTGACAAGATTTTGGGGATAGGTTCATATGAACAGAATATGTATTCTTTGTAAGAAATCAGTTTGCTTTGGTTTATTTTGTTTTACAGCATATTAACCTCAATGGGTTATTTAATGCTGACAAGATTTTTTAGGATAGGTTCTTTATGAAATAGAATATGTTTATTTTTTTGTTTTGTAAGAAATCAGATTTTTGTTCTTTGGTTTAGTTTTTTGTTTATTTTACAGCATATTAACCTCAATGGGTTATTTAATGCTGACAAGATTTTGGGGATAGGTTCATATGAACAGAATATGTATTCTTTGTAAGAAATCAGTTTGCTTTGGTTTATTTTTGTTTTACAGCATATTAACCTCAATGGGTTATTTAATGCTGACAAGATTTTTGGGGATAGGTTCATATGAACAGAATATGTATTCTTTGTAAGAAATCAGTTTGTTTTGGTTTGGATTTTTTTTTTTTTATCAGTTTGATTTATTTAATGTTTTTTACGACAATAGCATATTAACCTCAATGGGTTATTTAATGCTGACAAGATTTTTAGGATAGGTTCATATGAACAGAATATGTATTCTTTGTAAGAAATCAGTTTGCTTTGGTTTATTTTGTTTTACAGCATATTAACCTCAATGGGTTATTTAATGCTGACAAGATTTTGGGGATAGGTTCATATGAACAGAATATGTATTCTTTTAAGAAATCAGTTTGCTTTGGTTTATTTTGTTTTACAGCATATTAACCTCAATGGGTTATTTAATGCTGACAAGATTTTTGGGATAGGTTCATATGAACAGAATATGTATTCTTTTAAGAAATCAGTTTGCTTTGGTTTATTTTTGTTTTACAGCATATTAACCTCAATGGGTTATTTAATGCTGACAAGATTTTGGGGATAGGTTCATATGAACAGAATATGTATTCTTTGTAAGAAATCAGTTTGCTTTTGGTTTATTTTGTTTTACAGCATATTAACCTCAATGGGTTATTTAATGCTGACAAGATTTTGGGGATAGGTTCATATGAACAGAATATGTATTCTTTGTAAGAAATCAGTTTGTTTATTTTTTGGTTTATTTTGTTTTACAGCATATTAACCTCAATGGGTTATTTAATGCTGACAAGATTTTGGGGATAGGTTCATATGAACAGAATATGTATTCTTTGTAAGAAATCAGTTTGCTTTGGTTTATTTTTGTTTTACAGCATATTAACCTCAATGGGTTATTTAATGCTGACAAGATTTTGGGGGATAGGTTCATATGAACAGAATATGTATTCTTTGTAAGAAATCAGTTTGCTTTGGTTTATTTTGTTTTACAGCATATTAACCTCAATGGGTTATTTAATGCTGACAAGATTTTGGGGATAGGTTCATATGAACAGAATATGTATTCTTTGTAAGAAATCAGTTTGCTTTGGTTTATTTTGTTTTACAGCATATTAACCTCAATGGGTTATTTAATGCTGACAAGATTTTTGGGGATAGGTTCATATGAACAGAATATGTATTCTTTGTAAGAAATCAGTTTGCTTTGGTTTATTTTGTTTTACAGCATATTAACCTCAATGGGTTATTTAATGCTGACAAGATTTTGGGGATAGGTTCATATGAACAGAATATGTATTCTTTGTAAGAAATCAGTTTGCTTTGGTTTATTTTGTTTTCAGCATATTAACCTCAATGGGTTATTTAATGCTGACAAGATTTTGGGGATAGGTTCATATGAACAGAATATGTATTCTTTGTAAGAAATCAGTTTGCTTTGGTTTATTTTGTTTTACAGCATATTAACCTCAATGGGTTATTTAATGCTGACAAGATTTTTGGGGATAGGTTCATATGAACAGAATATGTATTCTTTGTAAGAAATCAGTTTGCTTTGGTTTATTTTTGTTTTACAGCATATTAACCTCAATGGGTTATTTAATGCTGACAAGATTTTGGGGATAGGTTCATATGAACAGAATATGTATTCTTTTGTAAGAAATCAGTTTTCTTTGGTTTATTTTTTGTTTTACAGCATATTAACCTCAATGGGTTATTTAATGCTGACAAGATTTTGGGGATAGGTTCATATGAACAGAATATGTATTCTTTGTAAGAAATCAGTTTGCTTTGGTTTATTTTGTTTTACAGCATATTAACCTCAATGGGTTATTTAATGCTGACAAGATTTTGGGGATAGGTTCATATGAAGAGAATATGTATTCTTTGTAAGAAATCAGTTTATTCTTTTGGTTTATTTTGTTTTACAGCATATTAACCTCAATGGGTTATTTAATGTTGACAAGATTTTGGGGATAGGTTCATATGAATAGAATATGTATTCTTTGTAAGAAATCAGTTTGCTTTTGGTTTATTTTGATTTTTATTTTTTTACAGCATATTAACCTCAATGGGTTATTTAATGCTGACAAGATTTTGGGGATAGGTTCATATGAAGAGAATATGTATTCTTTGTAAGAAATCAGTTTGCTTTGGTTTATTTTGTTTTACAGCATATTAACCTCAATGGGTTATTTAATGTTGACAAGATTTTGGGGATAGGTTCATATGAATAGAATATGTATTCTTTGTAAGAAATCAGTTTGCTTTGGTTTATTTTGTTTTACAGCATATTAACCTCAATGGGTTATTTAATGTTGACAAGATTTTGGGGATAGGTTCATATGAATAGAATATGTATTCTTTGTAAGAAATCAGTTTGCTTTGGTTTATTTTGTTTTACAGCATATTAACCTCAATGGGTTATTTAATGCTGACAAGATTTTGGGGATAGGTTCATATGAAGAGAATATGTATTCTTTGTAAGAAATCAGTTTGCTTTGGTTTATTTTGTTTTACAGCATATTAACCTCAATGGGTTATTTAATGCTGACAAGATTTTTAGGATAGATTCGTATGAATAGAATATGTATTCTTTGGTTTAGATTGGTTTGGTTTATTTTGTTTAACGGCATATCAACCTCAATGGGTTATTTAATGCCGACAACATTTTTAGGATAGATTCGTATGAATAGAATATGTATTCTTTGGTTTAGATTGGTTTGGTTTATTTTGTTTAACGGCATATCAACCTCAATGGGTTATTTAATGCCGACAAGATTTTTAGGATAGATTCGTATGAATAGAGTATGTATTCTTTGGTTTAGATTGGTTTGGTTTATTTTGTTTAACGTCATATCAACCTCAATGGGTTATTTAATGCCGACATGATTTTTAGGATAGATTCGTATGAATAGAATATGTATTCTTTGGTTTAGATTGGTTTGGTTTATTTTGTTTAACGGCATATCAACCTCAATGGGTTATTTAATGCCGACAAGATTTTTAGGATAGATTCGTATGAATAGAATATGTATTCTTTGGTTTAGATTGGTTTGGTTTATTTTGTTTAACGGCATATCAACCTCAATGGGTTATTTAATGCCGACAAGATTTTTAGGATTGATTCGTATGAATAGAATATGTATTCTTTGGTTTAGATTGGTTTGGTTTATTTTGTTTAACGGCATATCAACCTTAATGGGTTATTTAATGCTGACAAGATTTTTAGGATAGGTTCATATGAATAGAATATGTATTCTTTGGTTTAGATTGGTTTGGTTTATTTTGTTTAACGGCATATCAACCTTAATGGGTTATTTAATGTCGACAAGATTTTTAGGATAGGTTCATATGAATAGAATATGTATTCTTTGTAAGAAATCAGTTTGCTTTGGTTTATTGTTTTACTGCATATGAAACTCAGTGAGTTATTTAATGTCGACAAGAATTTTAGGATAGGTTCATATGAATAGAATATGTATTCTTTGAAAGAAATCAGTTTGGTTTATTTTGTTTTATGGCATATCAACCTGAACGGGTTATTTAGTGCGGACAAGATTTTTATTATAGGTTCGCACGAATAGAATATGTGTTCTTTGTAAGAAATCAGTTTGTAGATTGGTTTGTTTTGATTTACGGCATATCAACACCACAATGGGTTATTTAATGGCGACAAGATTTTCATTGCTGGTAATATCTTTTCCAAAAATGTATTGCTGATAATATTTTTTTTTCAAAAATGTATTGCTGGTAATAAGGCATTGCTGGTAATATTTTTTTTCCTTCAAAAACTCATTTCTGGTAATAATTTGTTACAAAAATGTATTGCTAGTACGAACACCTATTTTTACAATTTCGAGTTTGGAGTTAACTATTTACCCATACCTGGGTCCCTAACATGTGCTACCACCCCGGGTCGGGTTGGACCTGGGAACACCAACAATTAAGAGGCGATTCCACGCTCTTCAAAACCTCCTGATCAGAGGCCTTGCTATCGGATGTAGTTTATCGTCTTACCCAGGACGCGGATGTAGTTTATCGTTTTACCCAGGACGGCTGAGCATTTGACCAACGACGGATTTCTAGAGACAAATGGAAACACAAAGGACACTTATACTTAACATTTTCCTTAAATAGGTTATTCAAAGTTTGATTATCAAGGCAGCCTTCGTGTCCAAATTGGTAGAGGCACTTTTTTGAAATAGAAGACTGGATAAAAATAGGTACAGGTTCGAATTTTCTCAGTCTAGTCCGGTTGTTATTAAATTCACTGTTTAAATAAAAGAAAAGCAGAGATTAGCGTTTCAAACACGTGTGCCCAGTAAAAATAATTTTCTTAGAAATAACGTCGGATAAAAAAAATAAAAATAAAATCATCACAAAATTACAGTAGTTAACGTTTCGGATTGGAAAACTGAAGCTAAGAGATAACTTCATAGAAGAAACAAGGGGAGATGTGTCTTCCTTAAATAGGTAATTCAGAGGTTCTCGATCAAGGCGGTCTCCGTGGCCAAATTGGTAGCAACACGTTTCTACTATAGAAGACATATTCGATTTGTTTAATAGGATTTCTCAATCTCAATCTCAATCAGATGTTATTAATTTGATTGTTTAAGAAAATAAAAATACTGGGATAGCAATTCAAAAACGACTCTGCGTCCTGGATAAGACGATAAACTACATCCGCGTCCTGGGTATGACGATAAACTACATCCGCGTCCTGGGTATGACGATAAACTACATCCGCGTCCTGGGTAAGACGATAAACTACTTACAACAGCAAGGTCTCTGATCAGGAGGTTTTGAGGAGCGTGAAACCACCTCTTTATTGCTGGTGTTCCCACATGCAATCTGACCCGGAGTGGTAGCACCTGTTAGGGTCCCAGCTATGGGCAAATAGTTAATCCCGAAACTGAGGTTAAAAGCATTATAAAATATTACTAGCAATACGTTTTTGAAGGAAAAGACTATTACCAGCAATACGTTTTTGAAAAAAAAAAAAAAAATTGCCAGCAATACGTTTTTGGAAAAATGAACTATTGCCAGCTATACGTTTTTGAAAAAATAATATTACCAGCTATAAATTTTTGAAGAAAAAAATAACAACAGTAATAGATTTTTGACAAAACAAAATTATTACCAGGACAAAAAAAAAAGTTGTCGGTATTAAATAACCCATTGAGGTTGATAAGCCGTAAAACAAAACAAACCAAACCAAATCAATCAAAAACGACTCTAAATAAGGTTCATCGTAACAAGAAACTGGCTTCACATAGGTTAGTTGTAAATAAGTGTAGATGTTTTAAGAATTTGTTTATGCATCCACATTTCTATTCCTAATTCGACCCAAAGACCTTGATGGTTAATTTGTAAGGACATTAAAAAAAAAAGTCATTACAAACTTGCGGACTAATAGTTGACATTTTTTTTTTTTGGCGGGGTGAGAGGAGAGTAAGTGAATGAGTTAAGAAGTTTTATGTTTCGAACATAAAATGTATTTAAACAAAAAAAATAACGAGCAACAAAAAACACATGCTATGCATAAGGCACAAAGTGAAACGCCACCCACGAAGTGGACATTAAGATAGGGGTCATTTGCATCTTTCAATTTTATTTTGGAATACCTGGGACGAGTGGAAACAAAGAAAACAAGAAGAGACATACAATGGGCATGCGTACAAATCCTCGTGTGAGTGAAGTTTCTATATAGACACAAAAAGGGAAAACGAATTTGTGATGGGTTCGTAGCTTAATCTTCTTAAGTGAAAAAGTTCACTGAATTCACTATACCATGTCATATACACACATACACATATAATAATAATAATAATAATAATAATAATAATAATAATAATAATAATAATAGCTGGCTTTTCAACACCCACATAGCCAACCTGTGGTTTATACTGCAGCTATGCTGGGGAGACCTTAGTAACAGTTTCTGGGAGAGAGTGTGCTGTCTATCATGAGCCAGCACACTCAAGCCCTCGTTCACGATGACTTGTGAATTCGTGCTAGCACAGCTATCGACAGCAGTTTCGATTCCAGTCGGAAAACACATTAACTTCCTTGAGATTTCTTGGGTGCACAAGCCGATAACCCTCATACACACTGTTTACAATACAAAAACTGCGCCTATTTCAAATACGAATTTTAGCTATAATAACTTCTGAAGTAATTGTCATATATATATATAAATAAATAATAATTGAGATTTTATATTTTATATATATATATATATATATATATATATATATATATATATATATATATATATCGACTCTCCGGTCGGATTCGACGTATTAGGGTCAAGCAAATCAGTTCCCACGAAACCGACAGCCCGACAACAGCACATGAGATTTGATAATCTATTATCATAGAAGTTACGGTTACATCTATATATTTCAGTTGTAAAATGATGAGACCATTCAGCCAATCTAGTACTGCACTTAAATTCCTAAAGTCTAGGTACCATAGCGGAAAGTTCATCAAGATAATTACCATGAAAATATTTATAGAAAAAGCAAGGGAAACTTTTTATAACATGAAGTATGAACGTGTATACATACATACATACACACACACATTGACATTATATATATATATATATATATATATATATATATATATATATATATATATATATATATATACTCAACTCTCCCGTCGAATTCGACGTATGAGGCTCAAGCAGATCAGTTCCTTTGAAACCGACAGCCCGACAACAGCACATGAGATTTGATTATAGTGGTGAAGATTTTGTGGAGAAACATTCACACTTTTTGAAGGGCCGAACACAGAGACCTGGTGCACTACGTGCCACAAGGTCCCCAAACGACCCTCCCCAGGTTTTGAATTCAGAGTTGTCCTTCTCCTAGACAAGTTGCCATCCAAGGCTATAGAACCCAGTCTGTCTTGCTATTTACCCATAGCTGGAGGGAGACGCAGAGGATTCACACCTTTCCCAAGGTTATTAGCACGTAAGTGAATATAATGGATTCGACTGTAATTCGAACTCAACTCTCCGATTCCTCAATCCAATCCAATATATATATATATATATATATATATATATATATATATAATGGACTATACCGTAGGTTTCGACGTATGAGCTTCCGACAACTTTGTTTATTTAACCTTGTGTGTGAGTCGCAAGTGACATTTCAGTCCTGCTAGTGATTTGCAAAGAAGTCCACAGATTGTGCAAGAGTGTGGATTCAAGGAGTATATGGCTGGAACAGCAGCAGATATTTTATTCCTTTCCCTAGTTTGACGAAGCTTGACAATGTTTGATGCTGCCTTGTTCTTGATGCCATTGTAGCATGTAGTCTTCCATTCATTACGATCAATTACGATGTTCTCAAAGGTAGTGTGATTTATATTCGCAGCTAAGAGGTTGCTCTTCAGCTTGTCCCTGTACCTAAGCAAAGGCTGGCCCACGTTTCAATGACCATTCTCAAGTTGACCATACAGTTCAGTATTCTTTTCTTTGTTACCAACAAAATCATCCTGCCTTCAATACTCTTTCCAGCTTTGGGAATGCGTCTTTGGCCATCACAATTATCATTGTTTTGTTTTTTTGTTAAACAGTGTAAATCTATATTCATCGGCCAGTGCATTCGTGAGTTTTAATATATATATATATATATATATATATATATATATTATATATATATATATATATATATATATATATATATATTAAACTCACGATATATATATATATATATATATATATATATATATATATATATATATAAATTAACTGATTTAAAATGTGTTTTTCGCTACACAGTTCTAACCATGTTTCAAAAATGGAAGCTAAAAGCTTCGAATTTAATTTTATAATTAAATTAAAGACATTAGTTCCATTTCATCCTTAAGCGAATTTTGGAGTAACTTATTTTTAAAATTACTGGGTTTTAAAGGCACTGCAAAAATTCATAATTCACGTTTCCAAGGATACAGAGAAATCCATTCATCCAGACAAGGGTTGTTTGCGAGTTCATTATCACTGTACTTTGTTGTATCATTTATTAGTTATGTTTGAAGAAGGGTTTCCGTTTAGGTAGGGGGTAGGGATGTATTTTTCAACGAATTCTGACATCCGTTAAATGCATGTCGTCTGGATTTTTTTTTAAATTTTATTGTTAAGAGCAAAAATTCTTACGCCATTTTTTTCTATTTGTATACTTAAAGATTTTTAAAAACACCAATACTTGTAAAATAACCCTGACACAAACACCAATACTTGTAAAATACAAACACCATACTTGTAAAATAACAAGTACAAAACACCATACTTGTAAAATAACCCTAACACAAACCCTATTCAACCTTATGTACATCTACTGTTTAGTTTTTATACATTTGTTGTTTTTTATTTTATTTAACACTATTTTTTTTAATATGTTTTATATTATCTCGCTATTCTCTATCTCTCTATTTTCATTCATTGATTTTTTCTTTCTTTCTTTCTTTCTTTCTTTTTTTTTCTTTCTTTCTTTCTTTCTTTATTTCTGTCTTTCTTTAATTCATTCCCCCTCTCCTCAATCTCATTCTCTCTCTTTAAGTTTCTTTCATTTTTATACATCTTTCCTTCACTTCTTCTCTTTTATCCTTTTTTGTTGCTATTTTGTCTTTCCTTTTTTCTCCTCCCTAAGTTGCTTTTATTTTTATTTTTCTGAATGTTTTACTCTTTTTTTCCTTTTCTTTCTTCTTTTTCTTCTTTTTTATTTTTAATTACTAGTTTCCTTCAGTTGTTAATTCCCATTTTTCCTTCTCTTTTTATTCGCCGTTTCTTCTTCCCCCCACCATTCTTCACCTTTTCACTCGTTTTTTTTTTATTTCCTTCATTTTCCCCTGTCATTCCCTTGTTTAGATTATATCAAACTTTTACAGTGTCTTTTTTCCCACCCACTTTTAAACCACCCTGATTTCATTCATTTTTTACCTTATTCTTTCGTGAATGTCCCCTTGACGTTTTACAACCTATATTTCCACCCACTTTTACGCCACCCCAATTTCCTTTCTTAGCATCCAGGTGGCCAACACAAAACACCTGTTGGTTTTCATCTCTTTACTTAAATCACTCTACCTGCCTGACCCACGTCTCTGGTAAAACCGACCCGACAACCCACCCATTTCGGATACCACGCCCATTATCCCTTTTACCCACACTTTTAAAACTGTTTTGCGTTTCAGCTGCATTTAATCCTAATATGGATTTTTTTTCAAACTTGTTTATCTTTTAATTTATATTTCGTTTATATCTTCGATTATTTTTATAGCGAATGTTTAAACAATAAGCATAGAAGTAATATACACAAATTATACTAACGTTCGTTTAACAAGTCGAATGCATGTGAAACATGATTAACCAATGAAAATCAAACAACACAGAAGTAAAAATACCGGAATTTATTTCTTCTTTTTCTCCATATCTCATTCTCTGATGAAGCTTTAATAAAAGTGAAACATGTTAGATTGATAAAGCTTTCCTATTGGCACTTTTTCTTGGAATAGGACAGAAAAATGCCTTAACCTTTTAACATCTTGGGGAGGTTGAGTATGAATAAAGTGATAAGTAGAAACCTATAATTAATACTAGTTTCTTTGGGGGTTTTGGGTTTTTTTTTTATAAACTTTTAATTAGGTGTCTCCACTAATTTGCCGAAAATGGCGTACCTATGTTTAAAATCAATTTTTAAAATGAAAAATCGTTCTTGAAACTTTCTTTTTAAATTTAATTCAAATGTAAAGGAATAAATTTACTATATCCAGTAAGCAAAATACTTTGGTGTATTTAGAACCGAATTTATACTGATTGGAATAAACTTTTTTTTTTTTCAGTAAAATCAATGATGTCTGCCGTTTTGATACATTTGTAAACAAAAGTTAAATTTTTTGTTTTAAAAAACTTGTAAAAATAAAATATACATTTTTTCAATGTTATTTAATTTAATTTAAATTAGAAAATTTAAAGTTTACTTAATCTACAGTGAAACAAAACATTAATTACTTCTTAGCAGAAAAAAAAACCTAGTAGAAAATAAGCAATCATTTCTTAACTACGGTGACTCGTTTGTCAGATGTTGATTGACGGTATTGACAACTGAAGTCAGAAGTCATCGGATGGATGAACAGAAGTGACAAATTCTAAGAATTTTAAATGAACTTATTTAACTACCCAGTAATTTTTTAAATTAACAAATATTGTAAGCAATCTAATATTTTATTAATTATTAAGTACTTAAGTTTTATAGCCTTGTTTGAAGAAGCTTTCTGGAAAATAATAATAAAATTTAAGATACTATATAGTAATAAAATAAATTTAAAATTTCATAATTAAAATAATATAAAAATTAATATAACATCAAATTTCATAAATATGAAAGGTAGTTATAATTTTTACGTACATTTAGTAATTTTTATATTATCTCAGGAAATTTAAAACAACTCTTAAAACATTTAACTTTTTAATGATAATGTCATATATGAACATCCGTATATAAAAAAGGCATGTTTATACACACCCAGAAACAATGTAAAATTCTTTTGTTAAATTCTGCTCATTTTGAGATTGTAATAAGTTTTTAGATTTGTCATTAGTAAAATTAGTTTTATTTAATAACAGTATTTCTTAAAATTTATAAGATTGAAACTGAATTTTAAAAGATTTAACAACTTTATAAAGTATTTCAATTAAAATTGTAAAAAGCGAAAACAATTCTTGTAAAAATTAACTTTCCATCGGAAAATTTTTTTATGTCAAGTAATATTATCCTTAACATATATTATTCATAAAAGAAATTAAAAGCTTTTCTAATTGAATAATGTCTTACTTTTATTGGTTTTTGTATTTTAAAATTCAGAGTTGTTTTTCGGTAAATGGTCGTTCGATTTTACGAAAAAGATCGATGATTTAAATTCTTTAAAGTTTTCTAGTTTTAACTAATTAAAATTAATAATGGTTGAAATTTTGAATTACTCGAGTTTTTATAAAATTAAATAAGGGGAGTAACAGCTGACGTTAAATTAAATATTCTTACCAAGACTTTCTAAAAAGAAAACATTTCTAAAATAATTTCATTCATTTGTTAATAAGTTCTAAAATATATGATTTTTGCAATAATTTCCAAATTAATGAGTCAGTCAAAAAAACAAACAAAAAAAAACACTAAAAGTTAATCTATTAATCTATTAATCTTTGGTCCTCCCCGATGACGCAAGAAAAACAAGATTTTTAATCAAAATTTCGAATGTTCCAAAAACAATGAAAAAATTTAGTTAATAATAAAAAAAAAACTTTGGCCTTTCCTTTTAACAATAACATAAAGATTTTGACGATAAAACTTAGTTTTCGTGAAGTTTGTGGCATTATTTTCTATCATAGTATGCCATTTTTCTCCAAATTAGTGGAGATACCTACATATAATTAATATACGATACATATCGGGTTGTCCTGAGTAAGACGTTAAACTATATCCGCGTCCTAGGTAAGACGATAATCTACATCCAGCAGCAAGGCCTCTGATCAGGAGGTTTTGAAGAGTGTGAAACCACCTCTTTATTGCTGGTGCTCCCATGTCGTTGACCTGGGGTGGCAGCACCTGTTAGGGTCCCAGCTATGGGCAAATAGTTAACTATTACCAGCAATACTTTTTTGAAGGAAAAATATTACCAGAAACAGATTTTTTACAAAACAACATATTACCAACAATAAAAAATGTTGTCTGCATTATTTAACAATTGAAGTTGATATGCCGTAAAGTAAATTAAACCAAACCAAACATACATATCGGGCCAATTGATTTATACCTTTTCCCAAACCATTACGTTGAAATACCTGCTCCCGTACGATGACTGAAGTTAAGCAACGTCTAGACTGGTGAGTAACTAGACGAATGGCCGTTGGGAATACCAAATGCTCTAAGCTAAGATGGTTTAATGAATAACAGTTCGAAATTGTTAATAGGGGTGCTGAGTTCCAATTCCTGTTGTGTTCTTCATATTTACTTATGCGCAAATATCAGTGGGAAAGGCATGAATCTATCTTTTCTCCTCCCAGCTATGGGTTAATTAGTACGTTTTGTATCTCTAGACCATTATTATCTCCAAAACTAAAATTCTTACAATCTATAAATATTTCCTAGCTTTAAACAACCTGCAAGTACTTGATAAGCTGTAAAAAAAGAATGAAATAGTCAATTAACATAAACCTATCACAAACCTTATTCAACATTATATTCATCGATATTTGGTTCACACTCTGTATATTTGTTTTTCCTTTTTATTTAACTTTTTTTTTATCTGTTTTATCTCCCTGTTCTTTCTTTCTTTCTTTCTTTCTTTCTTTCTTTCTTTCTTTCTTTCTTTCTCAAATTCATTCCCTCTCTCCCCAATATCACTCTATCTTTCTCAGTTTCTTTCATTTTTATACATCTTTCTTTCAATTCTTCTCTTTTTTTTCTTTTTGTTGCTATTTTGTCTTTCCTTTTTTTTTCTCCTCTCTAAATTTCTTTTATTTTTTTTTTCTTTGTCTTCCTGAATGTTTTACTCTTCCCCCGCCTCCTTGCTTCGTTTTCTTCTTTTATAAGAATGAAGTAAAACGGCCATCTTAAATTCGAACCCTGCCTCCCAGATAACTCTTGCAGTTCCCTGCATCTAGTCGAGTTTGTTACATATTTTTATCCATTTCTCAGAATCTAATACCTGTATGATGCCAGGCTTTTAATGGCATCTGCAGACTATATTCAAATTCTGGATGAAAATCTACAACTGTCAACGCAAAATCTTCATCTAGGTCAGCGATTTATTTTCCTGCAAAATAATGATCCCAGACAGACTTCTAAATCACTGACTACGTAGCTTCAGAAAAAGAACATTACCCTTCTGTCATGGCCTTCAATGAGTCCTGGCTTGAATCCTTTTGAAAATTTATGACACAAATTGAAAATTCGAATAAATCGTCGGTCACCAAAAAACCTTCAGGAATTAGAGCATGTAACCATTGGAGAATGGAAGAAAATCACAGAAAAGACTTATTCAAATCTCATCAAAAACGATTGCAGTAAATTATAAAGATGGGTGGCCATGATATTGATTTATTAATATCGTGAAAATTGTTCATTTTTTTCTATTTTTCATACTGTACGAATAATTTTTGTCTTTTCCTATTTTGCATAATTCACATATCAAATTTGTTGCATTTCACCTATTGTTCTGAAAATTGAGTCTTATATTCCTTTTTGTGTGCTTATTAAAAAACCTGGCATAATACATGTATTAGTTTCTGAAAAATGGCTAAAAATATTCCAAATTAATGGGTGTACGAATAATTTCGTCGTTGGCTGTGATTGTTCCTAATAAAATCCATGTGATATATTAATCATATGCTAAGGGTAATGGTAATATTAGCCGTTTTCTTACAAGGAAACATTCGGTATTCATGGATCACGCAGCCAGTGCTACAGTCGGTTGAAATTTATAAAATGCTTCCATTAAAATCAATTTTTCATGAAAAAATGTTTCTCAAATTCAGCTGTTATAGATCTTTCCACTATTGATGACAGTTTCCTTCTTAACCTTTTGTTTGAAGTATTGTGGAATGTCAACATCTTGATTATGTCATTACTTTCTCTTCGAGTTACATTTGCTATATATTTTAGTTGTTGCCATCATTGATAATCCTCAAGTGATGTGATTTCTGTAAAGTTATTTGTTTGTGGTTATGTAGCGCCAATCCAAAATGTTCAAAGAAAAAAATGCTTTTCGGCAAGACCGACAGGTTTCGCTCACCCCAAGCTCTTTTTTAATCATTGATCTGAGAAAGCGGTTGTATACAACTGACAGTTGTACAGTTGAAATCACGAGTTGAAAAAACGAGTTGAAATTAATTCCGAGTTGAAATTAGTTCCGAGTTGAAATAAAATCCGAGTTGAAATTAGTTAGAGTTGAAATTAATTCCGAGTTGAAATTAGTTCCGAGTTGAAATTAGTTCCTAGTTGAAATTACTTCCGAGTTAAAATTAGTTCCGAGTTGAAATTAATTCCGAGTTAAAATTAGTTCCAAGTTGAAATTAATTCCGAGTTGAAATTAATTCCGAGTTGAAAGTAATTCTGCACGCCAAAAGAAGCAACAATTTTCCCAGCATCTTTAGTGATGGAGTTTATATATGAGTTCCACATGAAGTTTTGGGTGAGACATAATAGGCATTCAATACAAGGGAGTTGCTTGAAAGAGAGAGCGCCCGTTGATTGTGATGGACGAAATTCAGGGTCCCTCTCGATATAATTTTATCATAACAAAACAGGCTTATCTGTATGTTCATTTGGAAGAGCTAAATGAGTTTTCAAATGACTAGCTTTAAGAAAAGGGCTCTTACGAAGCCGGTATGTTCAAAGACCTGATTTTAGCCAGAATCTAGTCAGAGTATTTCTGTTTATTCTCGCTCCAGCTGCTTCTTAATTATTCATGAGATTCGTTAATGTCGTATTTGGGTTAGTTTTTAACAATTTTCAGAAGGTTATGTTCTGATCATACAGTCTGTTTCCTTCTTACCACGACCACTCGATCCACCATTCAAACTATTGTATTGACTACTATGGAATATGTATATTTGAGCAAAAAGTTTGTACCACAGAATTTTTATATTGTTTTACAAATGGCGGGCGCGTTCTTTTTCCTAAAATGAATCTCTTTCGTACAACATTTCTTCAGAAAGATTATTGAAAAAAAAAAAAAACGATCATACAAAGAAAAATAATCATAAACAGTGATATATATATATATATATATATATATATATATATATATATATATATATATATTAGTAGTATCAGTAGTAATCCTATAGGTATAAGAAACTACACTCGTTCGGAAAACCTACGGTGTCTTGATTTGCAAATAATCAAACCAATACCAAAGGGAAAAAAAGGTATAAAAAAAAGAAAAGAACTAAGAACATATATATATATATATATATATGAACTATATAGTATATATATATATATATATATATATATATATATATATATGAAGAAATATAGTCGTAAGGTGTGCTATATTTATGGAATAAAGTGCTCGATATCAGAGATAGAGTGTGTAAATATAAAAGTGAACATAGAAGTCAACACTTAGAGGCGACAGTCTGTTTCATGCTATATGCAATCGTCAGGCCACGTGTGCTGTTATTTTTTTCGGCTATTTATACATATACGGGTCAGTGGTGCATTGTGGGTAGTCTATTATGGCTGTTATTTTACCGGAAGTCGTTTATGTAAAAAAATTGTTTATATCACTTATTTAATAGTTTTGTTTTGGTTTGAGAATTTAATTAAAGCTATTTGTTCCGTTTGGGGGTTGGTTGTTGTTGTTTTATTCTATTATTTTGGCAGAAACAGTTTTTAATTTGTGTTTATTTGGGTTGATTATCTTTATTTGTTTTTTCTAACAGTAACTTTATCGGGATTGGTTAGTTTATTTATTTACTTGGATGAATTTAGGTCAATTTATTTTACTTCTATATTTTCTCGTTTCGGTTTTCGATTTTTAAGTAACGTAGTATTTATTTATTTGTTTTTTATTTATTTTATTTTATTTATTTATTTTTTATCGTTATATAACAATTATAGCTATTTTTTTCGTCCAATTTTTTGGTTTGATTTTTTAGTCTAACTAATATTTTGGTCGTAATGATTTGCTACTTTGTTTATTATTTACTTTATTTATTTGGGTTCGTTGTTTTTTGTTTTGTTTTTTTTTCTTTTTTGTTATTATTATTATTATTATTCTATTTCGTCTATTCTAACAGGTGTGATTTGGTAATTTGTTTGGATTAATTAATTTTGCTTATTTTATTGTTATTTTGCTTACTTGTTTATTTATTTGTTTTTATTTTATTTTTTCCGTTTTCAATTTTTTAAGTAACGTAGTAAAAATTTGTTTTCATGTCTGCATTTTGAGATGAGCTCGGATCTTTTATTTAATAATTTATTTTGGTCTGGGAAAGTAATGATAGCTATTTTTTCCTCCAAACAAAGTTTGCAAGTTTTTGATTGGTTGTTGTAGGCTGGTGATCTTTTCCTTATTTTCCAAGATATTTTTGGTGTGATGTGGGTTTTGTTTTTAATTTCCCAGATATACTTAGAAAGCATTGTACTGTTCGAATATTTACTATTTGTGAAAGATGTTTTTGTGTATAATTTCTTTGTTTCCATGGTCCTTCAGTTACTCCTATGTATACTTTTTCTTCATTATCTGGTGATTTTATCGTGGCTTGGTATATTACGTTGTTTTGTAAACAATTTCCATTTAAGGGACATTCGTTCTTTATTCTTCAGTTGCACGTGGGTTTAATTTGTTCGTGTGGTTTGTTGATAATTTTCCTGTTGTGCTGTTTTATTATTTGTGTCATGTTCTCGGTGCATCTGTAGCTGATTTTTACTGTGTTTTTGTTGAATATTTTGTGTAGGGTGCTTGATTCCAGGAAATGTTTGTGTAAGAGTTTGAAAAATATTTTTCCTACGTTTGTTTTTACGTTTTTGCTGTACGGTGGGTTGAACCATATGATATTTCTTCTCCTGTTGGCCTTTTTGCGTTTTGTGGTGAGTATGTGAGTGTTGCTGAGAATCCACTATCTTTTAGGGCTGTTTCATAGTCTTTCTTAGCTTTGTTAAATATGAGTTCATTGGAGAAATTGTCGGAAAGCCTGCGGTTAATCGATTTTGCTATCTGTTTGAGTATAGAAGTCGGGTGATTGGAAGATGTGTGTATGTAGAGTGGTTCATCATTAGGTTTTCTATATGGTTTATATGTGCCTTTTGTTAGGTTGAAGGTAACATCTAGAAAATCTACTTCGTTTAGGTTAGTTTTTATATCTATGTCGAATCCGTTGTTTTTAAAAAAATTTATGATTGCTTTTCTGGTTTTGTCTGTGTTTTATTTGTTACAGTTTCTTAAGATTATGAGACCGTCGTCCCTGTAGAGTCCTGTGTCATTTCTATCTATTATTTTGCTCAGTTCGTGTAGTAAGTAAATACCTATGATTTCGCATATCTCTGAACCGTCAAAGCTTCCCATTGTAGTGTCAAATATCCCATCTTTCTTTATGCATGCTTCTTCATTGTGGAATAATAATGATTTACGGGAGTGCTTAATGATGTTGATTTCGCTTGGTTTTATTATTATTTGTTCCTGAGCTAAGTTGATGGCCTTATCTAGCATGCGTTCTGTTATGGATGGGTAAAATTCTTTTGTCTAATGATTTTTTTTTTCTTTCAGATTTAACAACTTTGAATAGGTAGTCGACTGGCTACTGGCTGTCGGCCAGCGGTCAAGCACTTACATAGATATAACGATACTATTAGAAATTAGGATCACGTTGTAAAGATTTTGTGCAAAAGGATATTTTGTGAGTATACAATGAAATAAAACAAACTTAAAAGTATTTTAGCTTTCGCAGATTATAAAGGGTGTTCCAATAACTTGGACCGATTTTAAATGTGAATTAAGTTTAAGCGTCTAATGTTTTTTGTTTCTTTTCCTTTCAGATTTAACAACTTAAGTCTTTGGCAATTTCAGCCATGGAAAGATTAAGTGGGTGAGTCAGAGAGGGCGAATGTTTTTGAAATGGCTATTACTCAGAAATACGTCTCTCCTCTTTGACCCACCCTGTAGATATGTTAAAAATTATCTGTTGTAGTTATGGAATATTTTGCAAAAAAAAAGCGTTTCAGTATAAGAGAGCTTACCGAAAATCTGTATATATATATATATATATATATATATATATATATAGTTCGAATTCAAGTCAAATCCATTGCATTCAGTTACGTGCTAATAGTCTTAGGAAAGTTATGAATCCTCTTCTCCCTCCAGCTATGGGTAAAATAGCAGGAGAGACTGGGTTCTATAGCCTTGGATGGCAACTAGTCTAGGAGAAGGACAGCTCTGAATTCAAAATCTGCGGAGGTTTGTTTGGAGACCTTGTGTCACGGAGTGCACCAGGTCTCTGTATTCGGCCCTTCAAAAAGTGTGGATGGTTCTGCACAAATCTTTCACCTTCAAATCATACATGCTGGTGTCTGGCTGTCAGTTCCTAGGAACTGAGTTGCTGTCCCCCATACGTCGGGAGAGTCCACAATATATAAAATATATATATATATATATATATATATATATATATATATATATATATATATATTACAATCGGATTAATGTATTTCAGAATAAGATAATAATCTTCAGGGTAATTCGACCTGAACCCTCTCTTCAATATACGAAGTCAGAGTGCGCCACTGTCTATGTCTAGGGATATTCTATCTTGTTCTTTTTTAGTGTTACTCAGTTGATGCTCAAGCCGTTTTCATTGAGTCCAAGTATGCAATACTCAGCTCAAGAAGTGAACTCAAAAATTCTCTGCAAACCAAATTCTCGAATCAACGCTGTAATAATCTAAACTTTCAGCTATCATTCGTAACTGGTTACACATGAAAAGGAAAATATATTTAGTGACTTTTGAGGCGTAAAAACGCGTATGCACTTTATAAAACAGCTAATATATGCAGTATTAGCATCTTACTGCTTCGTGACTGTTCTTACGAACCAATTCTTAAGATTATAACGAACCGATTGTTGGATTCTTGGAATATGGAAGAAACTGTATCTTCCTGGAAAAATGCCGAGTTAAATGAGAACTTAACGGACTTTTCTAAAGTACAACCTGGTGGAAATTAATTGAAACAACCGATTTAGTTTTCTTTCTTTCACCTTACGATCAGTTTTACACCCACTGAAATGACAGGGTGTAATCGATTTCTATTTTTTCCTTAAAGTAGGTCATTTGCCATGGTGTGCAGTGATATGAATCTATTTTCGCGGTGTATGATGAAATTTGTTTGGCGTTGAAAAATATATAGCGTCATCCGTGGCTGCATCAGATTTTCATTACGTCCATATATATATATATATATATATATATATATATATATATATATATATATATTGAACAATAAGAAAATAAAAGATTAAAAAATTAAAATCATTAGACACACTGGGTTGTAGATTAATATTCTTTCGTTTTTTTTTATTATTATTATTCCATTTAGATTCCTCGACTAGTTTCGACCGAAATGACCATCATCGGGAGGAGAAATATATCTGCTTGCTGTTGGCAATGAACTATAGAAATGATACACCGTGGATTATATATATATATATATATATATATATATATATATATAATCCACGGTGTATCGTAGGTACAAAATCTTATTTAAGCCAAAAAATAAACAAGAAAATTACTAAGAAAAGCGAGAGATAACAAAAATCTGTAAAGTGTTAATATAAAAATGCAACGTGATTGACAAAATAGCAGCAAGTTTAACACTCCTCTCTCATCAAATCTTAGTTGAGAACCAAAATTTAGCAGTGTGACGAAAAATTAGCACCAAAGACCAAATGCTATATATAAATAAAAAAAACACATAACACATACAGGTTAATCGCCTTTAAGCCCACTAACCACCCCTGCTTGCAGAGAGATGGTTTGATTATTATTTCACCACATGCAAACCAATAAAGCCTCTAAGAATCCAAGTGTGAGTGTAAAAGAATATGGGGATAGGAAATATTATTAAGAAGGATGAACAATAAAAGGACAAGAATTAAGAATGTCGAATATAACGATTGACATTGCATTTAAATTTTTGAAGATCAAAGTTGACTGGAAAGCAAGAAGCCAGAATAGAGTCCCACAAACGATATAAGAAATTATTAGCATAGAACTTTGTTGTGGAGTGGTTTCACCGTGGATGCTTGTATTCGTACTAAGTCGCTCCTAAAATAGGTTCGACGTACAAAACGTTAGGAACTTGATATAATATGTATAACGCAGAGAAATCTAGTTGTGGTCGCTGATACTTTAGCTGACATCGACTGACTGACCGAACCACTGAGCGACTCCCTCGTTACTCTTACTACTCCTACTTATTATAGGTGGGAGAGTCTATTAACTATAGAATAGGTGTGTTTCACTATAACAAACTTATTGTTATATGTAGCCATTTTCCACTGATTGATTTTGCTGCCAATCTAGTAGTACTCTTATATTTGTAAAGACTACAAACCAAAGAGGAAGGTTTATCACAATAATTACCATGAAACTATTTATAGAAAAGGCAGAGGGAGGCTACGTTATGGCGTTGGGAAGATGACTGAAGCCGAGATACCAGGTTAGGACCAATAACATTGCATTTTCTTCTCTGTATTTTACCAGTAAAAATATCTAAATACATAGCAGAAGCACCAGACCAGATGTGACAAAAATATTGAATGTATAGACAAAAGGTAGAATTAAAATATGTCTCATACTACACAGTGAAGCAACTTTCCTAGCAGCTGACATATCAATTGATTTAATATAATATTTCTACTTCATATCAGCGGAAATGGCATAGTCACTCTCCTAGAGGTTAGCATCAGCCGTGTTGATGAAAGGCAAAAACGCATCTCTCAGACGATTAAAAGAGATCAGTTTTGTTTTGGAGGCGTTAAAAGTAACAAGCCATTTCTTGCCCCAGTTAACATATTATAGGTCTTTCTTTTTTACATCTGTTTGTAGGGCTTAATGTAAACAAATTCCAGGGTGTTCAGATGAAATTCGGAATTAGCATTCTTCAGTATTGAGAACATGTCTTGACCGTAAGACTAGGGACATTGGTAGTTTTGTAGCCTTATGCGCAACTATCACCGAACCGGTTGTATTCACGATTCTATGCAAATTGACTAGCTATCCCTTGCGAATATTGGCTAGTACCTATTGAATGATTCGTGCTTCCGAATTTTAACCAGTTTTACCTACATAGTCAGCGCCATACTGACACTGGAATTGGTAAAATGCCGAAGTGATATGATGGGGAGATAGGGCAACCTTCCTGGTCAGTCTCAACATTGGGCGGACAACAAAGATAATACGTGGCCTGGAAGAGAATAGTTTTTCACACACAGATGTCTGCTGGGAAACACACACATATACACACACGCACGCACGCACACGCACACACACACGCATACACACACATGTATAACGATGTGTGTGTATGTGTGTGTGAGAGAGAGAGAGGGAAAGAGCGCAGTCCCCCTCCTTATATGCTTCATTAATAATCACTGTCAATAAACTGTTGTTGACATTTTTTATTGTGTTTTTATTCTGTGTGAACAAGATATTTTTGGTGGGAAGGTGCTTAGTGTCTGTAGAAATAAATAAATCTCTTCTTTGTACACGAAAAAAAAACTCAATAAAACACATAGACATGTATATGTTTTTTGTCAGTCATAAAAGTAATAATAAAAAAAAATTATATTGGATTGGTGCATAATTATCAGGCGTTTTAAAATAATGTTTATTATAAAAAAAAAGAAACATAACAATTCAACAATAACATTTTAAAATGATTATTCCGGAGCGTATGATTATCGGCACGCATTTTTATAATTTGAAAATAAAATAGTTTTATCAAAAAAAAAGTAAACAAAAAACAGCAATTTTTTATTAACAAATAACTCGCCTAAAAAACGCTTGATAATTTTGCACCAACCTAATAATATAATAAAGAAACAAACAGATAATTAAATAATAAACAAATTTACAAACTACGAACGTTGTAACAATATCAACAATACATATGTTATGAATAATCAAGTGTGGTCTCCTCTTGTTTTGTTACTCTCCTCTTCGAGAGAGCTATTTCTGTTTACTGGGACTTTAAAAAGACACTATACGCGAAGATTTTATTCTCTTTTGAATAAATTTTTCTAAAGGCTACACCGGCGTACTTTTGTCATTACAACATGATTAAGAAATAAATACAAAATGCACTAATTAATCAATAGCAAATAATAAGTAAATGATAAGAAACAATAATACACAATTGCTACAAATAAATGCACTTGGATCCACCATTGTCTCTACACAATAATTTATGTGCTCGTAGCCGAGTGGTTAGAAAGTTCGTATTCTGACCATGAGGCCCGGGTTCGAATCTCACCATGTTCGATTTGTCTAGAAAGGAGACTTCTTGATGTTTTCGGCCTGGAGAGGGGAATCGTTGCGTGCGGCATCTTTGGAAAGTGCCTGGAAACCATACCACGGGTTGACCCAAGCCTTGTGAGTGAAATTGGATAGACGGACTGTGGATAGCTGTTCTAGCACGAAGTCACAATCATCGTGACCGAGAGATTGAGCGTGCAGGCGTTGTTCAGATTGTTGATCACGCTAGATAAGACGCTCTTTCCCCGAAACTGCAACTAAGGTCTGCTCAGCATAGTTGCAGTATAAACCACCGCTGGACTCTGTGGATGTTGAACAAACATAAATGTGACTGAACAAGCGTCTTCAATAGGGATTGGCTAGCCGCCCTAGTAGAAGGATATCCTTGAATACGAATGGCCAGCTATACATACAATTTGAGATATTACCGTTACCGACTGCCCAATAACGGTTAGGATGAAAAAAAAAGTTCTTCTTACCCATAATGCACCACTGACCAGCGCTTACAAATATTCACGCAATACACATCTTGAAGATTTAATCAGGAAACAGACTGTCGCCACAAGGTATTTGATTTCGGTAATCATTAAAGACAACTGAAGCTTATACTCAACATCAGCTAAATTTTCAGGGACATGTCATGAGAAAAGTGGGCTTGGAGAATGTAATACTCACAGGTCGAATAGAGGGAAAGAGAGACAAGGGAAAGCAACGCCTGACATACCTAGCGGGCTTCAGCAAGTGAATGACAGAACACGGCTTGGGAGAAGTAGCAAAACTTATTGAGAGCTACAAGTGATGGGGGTGGGGGAGTGGAGAGACATGATCGCCAACGTCCTGAAGGGACACGTCATATAAAGATGTAATTTTTCTTGTGTTCATAAAGTGTTTTCTATTCTGGTCATTAAATGTGTAAAAATTATCGAAAGATTCTCTGTATACGAGCGCTTTCGGCTATTCTGTTAACCATTATCAAGAATGTTTATTTTTACTTTTTATTTTTAACTGAATGTGTAGTTTTTTTTATGCATGTTACTAAAGTAATTTTTTTTCCAAACACGGTCAGCATGTTGTGGACGTGTTCATAGTTGATTTTATTCGGTGTTGATTTTTCTTTTTATTGTTGATATTTCCATTATTTGTATTTATTATTTTACATGTGCCTGAGGCAATTATATTTATATTTTCTACAAGTATTTTGCGGATGGAGTTTGGTAGGCTTTCGTGTGTGTTTAAATGACCCCGAGCTGTGATGAGAGATGTGTAAAGCGAGTCTTCTCGATAGGCTTGTTGTGGTATGTCTAATATAATTATTCATGAATTTGGTTTGATCTCGAACGTGCTGATCGTGATTGGAAAATTAAAAAGAAACATTCCCATCACTCTATGCTTATATAAAAATCTACACATTCAGTTACAAATTAAACACACCCTTGATAATGCCTAATAGAATAGACGAAAATGCTCAGATATATAGAACATTGACCAATTTTTACACACGTTATGTTTAGAAAAGTAAACACATAGATGAATACAAGAAAAATTAAGTTTAATCGAAGTACCTTGTCAGTCGTCTTTAATGAAACTTGTATAAAAGAAAGATTGCTACCAAATACACAGTTATATATATATATATATATATATCTGTGTGTGTGTATGTATGTATATATATATTGATTAATCTGTCAACACAGCGTAATTCTCTTTATTAAAATATCGCTGATTTTAGACATTCCTCTATCTACCTCGCCATCAATACGACACCCTGTGAAGGTTAAGTTATCCAAGCCTTTCTTCCTCATCATCCAAGTCTTTCTCCTTCATTATCCAAGCCTTTCTCTCTCATTATCCAAGCTACATAAGTACTTTGCATCTCTTTCTGAGATCATCATCAAGGGTGCAACTGGTTAAATGATGATCTCAGAAAGAGATGCAAAGTACTTTGGAAATAAAAATTGTTGTGGATTCCGGGATGAAATCCGGTACCAATAAATAACAAACACCAAGAATGAATATAGGAAAATAATGTATTAACGTAATAATACAAACTGGTAAATACGGGTTAGTAGCAAAATATATATATACAGTCTTTGGTATTGAAGTATCGCTGTATGACTTCTTACTGAGTCTACGTGCTCGCTCACTGTGACTCCTACAACGCGGTTACCTCACCCTCACTCTTCCGGTTACCTACAACCTTTTACTCTGTCACTCTGGACTCGATTCGACTCGACTCGACGGTCTTGCTCTCTCGGGTCTTCACGTAGACGTAGTATATGTATATAATGGGTGAGTCCACTTGTGTAAAAAGGGGAGAACCCCTCAACAAAAATTATTCTCACTGCTCCAGTGCATTTCTTGTCTTATTCAACTGTAATATACGGAAAAATAATCGTGAATATAAATAGGATTATAATAAAAATATGCAGACATAATATTTGTAATTCATTCAATCAGACATGCCTAAAATAGATTTTGCTGCGCATGCACACACACACACAATTATATATATATATATATATATATATATATATATATATATATATATATCAGCATGGTGATTTGAGCGTGCCAAATTATTAGAAAGGTTCAGTAAAATTCTCAGAATTGAGCAAACAAAATATTTATTAATGTTGCACGTGAATGTTTATGATCAGAAGAAGCTAATAAATAAGATAATCAAACAAATAATAACAGATACAAACAAAGGCACAGTTTTAAACAAATTAATAGGGGATGTGCTTTCCCTATTTTGAAATTACTTAAAGAAGTCGACGATCCATACAATTTGTTAATTGTAGGATGTCATCTGCTGTAATAGGCTGCGAGATATGTCAAGAATTGTTTCCCGCAACTCAGCGTTGCTCCTGAATTGTCATTCGTTGGCGTACAGTCTTCGCTTCATGATGCTCCAAAGGTTTTCGATTGGGTTCAAATCCGGAGAATTTGCTGGCCACTTCATTTTTCGAGGTCCATCGAAGCCTAACTGTTTCAAATATTCAGTAGTCTTGTGAGCAGCATGTGAGGGAGCATTATCTTGCATAAAAACAACGGCCCTTCTGAAGGCAACTCTTTGCTTTTTCATCCACGGTTCAAGATGCTCCTTCATAAACGCTATGTATGCATCAGCAGTCATTTTGACGCCATCTGGTACTCTCCATGGGTCCACTAATGTTTTTTTTCCAATAATACCAGCCCAGATCATAATGCCTCCACCGCCTTCTTGGCGTCTCAAACGCTGATGGTGATTCTGTCCGTTCATTACCCAGCCTTTGCACCACCTATCTGGCCCATCAAATGTTGCTCGAGTTTCGTCTGTGAACAAAACTTTAGAGAAGTCAATCTTCATATTGTTTCAATCGATTTTGAACGTGATTTCTTGTCAGCGGAGGTTTCCATACAGGTTTGACTGTTGTGGCTATTTCCCTCAGATACCGACACCGAGTACTTTTAGACACAGTAGGATCCCCAATGCGACTGAAAAGCTCTTGACTGATAAGTCCAGGGTTCTTCGTGGCCTCTCGTTTAAGTCGTGACATGAGACGACGTGAAATAACCCTCGGCTTGCCTTTATCTGCCCTTTTGCGTACTTGTGTAGGGTCGGCGGTGAACTTTTTCACTGTTTGATGATACCTCCCTATCATTTTAGAAATTTCTAGGGTAGATTTACCTTTTGAGAGTTCTGAGGTGATCGTTTTCTTTTCAGCATCACTTAAACTGCTTTTACGGCCCATCTTTTCATTAAATTCTTACACTTTTCTAATAATTTGGCACACTCAAATCACCGTGCTGATAACAAATATCGCGCCAGTTTGTTTACATTGCGCAGATCAGTACGAAAATTTCAGTAATTGCGCACGTCAGTGTTGCCAACCTTGTGTGAATTGATTGGACGGTTTTTGAAATATTAGAAAAAAGTTATCACGATAATAATTTGGCACGCAGTGTATATATTCGTGAATATAAAAGGATAAAGAATAAGCAGACATAATGTTTGTAATTTATTCAATCAGACATGCTTAGAAGAGAATTTGCTGCCTAAACACACACACACACACACACACACATATATATATATATATATATATATATATATTAAGACATGCCTGAAATAGAATTTGCTGCCTAAATACACACACACACACATATATATATTTTAAGACATGTCTAAAAGAGAATTTGCTGCCTAAATACACAAATACTGAAAAATTTGAATTTGTGCAATAAGTTTTCTTTTATATAGATATAGTTATATCGGTGAATGTAACAAACAATGAGTTATGTTTTTGAATCAATTTAGTCTCGAACCAATGTCTTATATTAGACGGAAGTCCATGAATGATCAGCCCATAGCTAAATTGATAGAAAGGTTGGATTCTAGACCTTTCGACCTTTCCATTGGTCATCATCAGGGAAGAGGATTAGAAAGATAGAATGTGTATCTGTGTTAACATGCGACGATATTCGGATATCTAGATGGGAAACAATAAAAATGTCGTCGGTGATGAGCGTCGTTGCATGTCGATAGGCATCAATGGGCGCGAAAATATCGGAATGCCAAACGCGAACAGGGTTGTTGAAATAGTCGGGCGTAAAGGGAGAGGCGGGCGAAAAAATGCCGAAATAGTTGAGAGAGCTGTGTGGGTTTGGCTGCCTCTGTGTTCACAGCTCTTCCACTCCTACCATTCTCTTTTACAAATAAACGCTTTGTCGCTGTTCTCACTCCTTGTGAGCGCATTTGTTGTTTGTTTAGTTTCTTGTTTTCTGCTGTTTGCTTTAAAGAAACAGCGAAAAAAACAAGAGATGACCTTCAAAAAGGCGCAATTTTGTACGCGACCGCTAATCTCTTTTCAAATGGTTGACTTTCTGATCCAATTTTAAGAATAACTTCTCTTTCCGCCTACGTTCACGCACATTTTTTAAGCATTTCACCCCAAGCAAGGCGGGAGTGCCACCAGTACGCATGGGGTTACAGAAAGTGAGAGAATACGGGGGATTGAGGAAATGATAAAAGATGAACGGGGTTCAAGTAAACACAAGATGGCGTTTGACGCTGGATTTAAATTTTTGAAGATTGTAGTTATCAAGGAAGCAAGTAAGAGGAAGGGAGTTTTGCTGTCTGGAAGTGCCAGAAAAGAAACTGTCGTACTAGAAGTGGTGGTTGCATTTAACTATTTCAACAGTAAAAGGGTAGGCCCTAGATGGCAAACTAGTAGCGCGCTTAAATTTAAATTTATTATTGAAATTTAGGGAAAAAAGATTGTCAGAGCAGTTGCCATGAAAATATTTGTATAAAAGACAGAGGGAAGCCACATCACGTCTGTGAGAAAGTGATAAGTCATGATACCAGATCAGGATGAATTACATTGCAGATCCGTCTTTGGACACACACACACACACACACACACGCACACACACACACACACATATATATATATATATATAAAATAAGTAAAGAAAATTCTTAAAATCTATTTCGGTTATAATTTATTTCATGAATATATTTAAATATTCAACTTCTCAGACCGAGGTTTTTTTTAGAAAAAAAACATTTTTTCTAAAAGATTTGAGTTTGAAGAGATGAATATTTAAAGATATTCATGAAAAAAAATTATAATCGAAATGATTTTTAAGGATTTTCTTTACTTATTATTATTATTATTATTGTTATTATTATTATTATTATTATTATATTGCTCTGTTACTTACATCGAGCTGTCTTTGGATTAATATTCTCCTTGGAATTATCCCTACCAATTAGCAAATGGCATATATATATATATATATATATATATATATATATATATATATATATATATGTATGTATGTATGTATAAATAAATAAATAAAGAACAGTAAGATATATAATCCGGTGTTTTTATAGATATTTTTTTTTTACAAAATAGTGCTCAATGCAAATTTACAGAGCATTAATATTAAAAATTAACTGATTTAAAATATGTTTTTTTCGCTACACAGTTCTAACCATGTTTCAAAAATGTAAGCTAAAAGCTTAGAATTTAATTTGTAATCAAATTAAAGAAATTTCGCTTGAGGATGAAATGGAACTAATGTCTTTAATTTGATTACAAAATTAAATTCAAAGCTTTTAGCTTCCATTTTTGAAACATGGTTAGAACCGTGTAGCGAAAAACATATTTTAAATCAGACAATTTTATATATATATATATATATATATATATATATATATATATATATATATATATATTAAAACTCACGAATGGCCGATGAATATAGATTTACACTGTTTAACAAAAAACAAAACAATGATAATTGTGATGGCCAAAGATGCATTCCCAAAGCTGTAACACTGCATACGATAAATATAAATATATATATATGTATATATGTGTGTGTGTGTGCGTGTGTGTGTGTGTCATAAATATATACTTTTAAGGTATGGTCTATTGATTGGTTAAAGTACTCAATATCAGGGATAGGGCGTATGCAAATATATAGAATACATTAATGTTAACAACCAGCGGCGACATTTTGTTTCATGCTTAAACACAATCTTTAGGCCAAGTCTGGGTTTACGCATGGAACAGACCGTCGCCTCTGGATTGTGACCTCAATGTACACTTTTATATATTTTAATATATTTTCCGTTTATACGTTATTTTTAATTAAGTAAATGCTCTTTTTTTTGTTTTTTGTTTTTTTAATTAAGCAGTATTAATTACATTTACTGGGCTGCATGTTCGAGAAATTTCGTAGGAATTATGCGATTCTCCGACAGGAATCGAACCTGTAACCCCAAAGGGAACCACCATTTGATCTGATATGCTGTAAAACCCTTCACCCACAAAGAAGCGTCTGGTTAGTAAAGTTCGAATGACTGTTTAATAAACATGCATCTTCGACGTTATGGCAAGTCTTTTCTTTTATATTTACTTGAGGTAAAAAACAAAAACAAAAAAACCGTTTTATTCAACGAACGGATTTATTCATTCTTTAAACCACGGATCATTCCATTTTCAGCCAAATCCACCGGGATCCTTCTTCAGCTTCATCTGAGATTTCTTTCAGTACTTTCTTTTTTTTGCGACTCTCACGATTCCAATTTTCGCTAATGCTTTGCTCAGTGAGTGTCCCACAAAACCTCTGCAACCCATTCGTATCGGATCAAAGTAAGTTTTCCAGCCATTTTCCTGGCACCTTTCGACCAATTCCTGCTATTTCTAACACTTTCTTTCGTTGGACAGCGATAATTCACAAATTAACTTCTTAACTGCCATTCGAATAAACTAAAAAATCGGGGTGAAGTGTTGTTTGTACTATATGACTTGGGAATTTCAATTGTTTTTTCAGGTCCGCGATCAGCTGCCAGTCGGGTGCTCTTGAAAGCCTGTTTGGCATATTCATTTCAAATCCTGTTTTCTTTCCCCCGGCCTTAATAAAATGTATTAGCGACTCTCTTAACCCTGCTCTATATTTGCACGACCTGATGGCTTTTGTGACTGCATTTGCTAAGGCTATGAGGACCTAGTCATGGTGCCAACGATACCGATCATCCCCTAAAGACTTGGGCCAGCTGCTTAATATGTTCTGCAACGACCCTCTCTTTCCTCATAGAGCACAGTTGGGTGTTTCGTCCATTCCCCATACATTCAGATTTGCTGGACTTAGAAGAACGTCATAGACCGATTTTATTAGGAACTGAATTCTTCTGAAGTCAGCGCGCCAGCAATCTGTCCAATTTATTTCACGCAGTTCAGTACCTTCCCATTTTGTCCTTGCTCCTTGTTGGCGCAGCCCACCTATACTATTGTAACGGTTTTCCTCGGGACCTGCTCTTAACAATAACTGGCGCCTTTACTTTGGGCCTTATCGTAATGTTTACTGGGAAAGTAGCCTAGTCCTGCCTTCTCTTTTTTCCGTGATCCCTATTAAGGCATTTTTGTGTGTCTTAGTCTCTCTTCTACCACAGATAATTCCTTATTGGCGCTCTATTTTCTCTCTTTCCGGGTCTCTATTCCTGTTCCTCTCACTTTTTCTGGTCTTTAGATTCTCTAAATTAGAGGACCTCACTAGTCCGGCTTACTAGGAACGCCTCTTTGTTGCTTTAGCATGTTTGTGTTACCATACAGCTAATACCATTCTAATGTAACACTGCAGAAGATAAAGAAATATTTACGGCTCTACTTTGTGTATTGAGCATTATTTTTAGATTAATGTTTTGAACGCTGTAATCCTACTGCTCGTTCTCCTACACTTTGATATATATATATATATATATATATATATATATATATATATATATATATATATATATATATATATATATATATATATATATATATATATATATATATATATATATATATATATATATATATATATACCTATATATATATATATATGCCATTTGCTAATTGGTAAGGATAATTCCAAGGAGAACATTAATCCAAAGTGAGTTCGATGTAAGTAACAGAACAATATAATAATAATAATAATAATAATAATAATAATAAGTAAAGAAAACCCAAGCCATCTTTTCAGGCGCGTTGTTATTCTTCTCTCTAGTGTTTCCACCGTAGTGATCGGGACTTCATATAGCTGAAGCGGCCAAAGCAATCTGGGTAATAATGACTGTTGAAATAGCCATGCTTTAAATCGGCCTGGCAGGCCTGATTTATCAATCTTAGTTATAATAAAACCCAGGTTGTGTGTGTGCGTGTGTGTGTGTGTGTGTATGTCTGTACGTTTATATATTGGATCGGATTTCCTACATTTTTCAACCGATTTCAACAAAACTACACAGGACTGCGTAAAATTACCTTGCGGTGGTTCTAACAGCGCCAAAAATTGGACAAACACAATTGTTTTTGCACGAAATCAATTTGAAAACACGATTAAGAGGCATCACGAGAATGAAAGGGGGACAACTCATATCGAGTTATACTTATTATAAAACCCAGGTTGTTTGTTTGTGTGTGTGTGTTCGTTTATATATAGGATCAGATTTCAACAAAACTTCACTTTTTTTTTGGCAGGTAGTGTTTCTTATTGTCTTGCACTCTTTTTTTCTTTATTTTTACATTCAGAATGCTTTAAAAATTCCATTTACAAGACAATTGTTTATAATAAAATTCTATTCAATCGATAGACTCATAACGATTGGAAACAATGTTTTTGTTTGAGAATGGGTTTGAGCAATTCGCAAAAAAAAATAATTAATAAATGCGTGTCCGTCAACCTTAGACAATAATCTTTGTCAATTTTATTTTTCAGTCTTTATGATGGTCGATACTTAATCTATCTCTAACTGTTACATCCCCGGGCAACGCCGGGCTCTACTGCTAGTCTTTAATAAGGCTGTGTCTAGGTCTTCATTAATCTGGCGGATATGGTTGGTATCTTTCAGACTACTGTCAAATGTCTTGCCTAAGTTATTGATTGGTTTCTATGAGAACGTTGGGATATTAGTTTCCGCAATAGTAAACCTGTATTTGTCGGTGACCAGACCTTTTTTAATCACTAGAGACCTTGATTTAGCTGGTTTGAATTTCATCCTAGCCCAGTTCATTTTCCTTTCAAGATTCCTCAAGAGCCATTTGCCACCTTTTACGGAGTTCGTTGTGACTGTAAGGTCATCCATGTAAGTTCTTATTGGTGACTGCCGGACCCTTGACTTTGACTGGGGTCCACGACACTCTCTCTCTCTCTCTCTCTCTCTCTCTCTCTGCGGCACCGATAATCATATGCATAGCTAAGGCGAAGGGAGCTTCCGATATTGTACAACCCGTTATTATACCTCTTTCAAATCTGTGCCCCGCAGACGAAGTGTTTCTTGATGTTACTTTCACCTGAAAGATGTTGTAATAGTCCAGGATCAAATTGCCATTGTGCAAGGAACGTGGTTCCGTTTTAAAACTTCACCGACGAATTTGTGTGGAATCGACTCGTAAGCGTTTTCGAGGTCCAAGCATAAGACCGTTGTCACCCTTGATCTTTCTGGCTTGTCTAAGAAGGGGTCTTTTTTTTAAGCGTTTTACCCCAAGCAAGGCAGGAAGCCACTAGCACGCAAGGGGTTACAGAGAGTTGGAGCAAGAGCAAATAGGAGTGATAGAGGAAAGGATGAAGAGAAGGATAGCGGATAGCTCAAGACATCTGGAGACGTCGATTGACATTACATTTGAATAGTTGGAGATTAGAGACATGAAGCTATTGGAATAGAAGAGACGGCGACATTTAACAGTTTCGACAGTGAAAGGGTGGGAGCGGAATGCCAGCCTCATAGGGCGCTTGAATTCATGAAGTCTGGGAACCAGCGAAAGCAGTTCATCGGAGCAATTACCATGAAAGTATTTGTAAAAAAAGACAGATGGAGGCAACGACACGTCTGTGAGAGAGCGACTGCAGACAAGATGCCAGATCAGGGTCAATTACATTGCATATCCGTCTTTGGATAGGTTGCCTCAGTACTCCTATGTGTTCCAGGCAGCCAGGCATTTAAGCAATTCTTCCCTTTTGGACTGACGAGTCGATCTAGCCGTTATTGACACAGAAAGAGAGACGTTTGGCTAGTATTCCGAAGATCTTGCACTCGGTTTAAGAAAAGAAATGATACGAAATTGTTCAATCTCTATTGAGGATTGTTCCTTAGGGATCCATGTCCCGTCGGCTTGTCTCCAAATGTGCAACAATTCTCCTTCAGATCGCCCTTAACAATTTCCATCGAATTTGGAGTATTCCCGTGCAACGCCTGTAAACGATGTAAAGGACTCCATTAGAACCAGGTGATGATGCAGATCTCGGTGCTCTGACCACCCCTTGAATTTCTTTCCAGGTTGGAGTCCCTATATTAAATTCATACTTCGAAGGCAACTGGGTGATCAACAGTTCATTTGGGCCCAATTCCTGTTCTCTTGTTGGGTCACAGAAGGTGTTACGAAGATTAATGTTAATCTACTCCTCTGGTGTCTCTAAAATGCCTCTCCTCATCTCCCAGGAGAGACCAAACGGATTTGGTATAAAACTTGCTCGTTTCCTCGCTCTCTTCTTTCACCTTTCATTTAAATTGCTTCCTGGGTGTTCTTAGTCCTTTCCTCAGATTCTCTTGTGTTCTCTCCTGTTCAAATCGTAAGCATTTTCCTGGGGCCTCGTTTCAATAAAATCAAATCTTTCTGCTGCTACGCTTACAATTATCGTTGTCAAAAATTTCGAAGCTACGTGCAAAATCTCTGTGATGTCATTACTGAACTCCTGCCATTCCCCCTCGCTGGGGGTGGGGGGCACTTAATCCTCTTCCGGGATGCCATACTTGGTGAATGAATTATGAACATATACGAAACGCTGGAATTTTAAATATATAAATTTAATTTTCTTTTTTGATATGTCTGTGTGTATCGTCTAACCCCTTTTATTTATTCTTACGCTTTT
Source organism: Acanthosepion pharaonis (assembly GCA_903632075.3). Classification (NCBI taxonomy): domain Eukaryota; kingdom Metazoa; phylum Mollusca; class Cephalopoda; order Sepiida; family Sepiidae; genus Acanthosepion; species Acanthosepion pharaonis. The sequence continues at coordinate 520,562 of CAHIKZ030005617.1, forward strand.
GTTCGAGTTGTGATCCCACATTGCTGGGCTGTGACACTCTCTGTGGCCGAGCGGTCAAAAATACACCGAATCAAACGGTGCTTTCTCTTAAAAGTGGAAACGCTGGTTCAAACCCTGCTCGGAGAGCACATTTAGTTTACTATTTCCGGTAGATATGACAGACCCTGTTAAAAAAAAAAGCGAGGCGTCTAGTTCAAACACGGGTATCAAATAAAAATAACATTTGAAGTAATAAAAATTCCGGATTAAAAATAAATTTAGAAATTTTTTTCTGTTTCGAATAGTAACTCGAACAAATATGGGCTTTCGTGGCAATCTAAACCCAGAGTATGTGCATTCTTTAAAAGGGAAAACAGAAACTGGCTGGGCTCTGACACTCTCTGTGGCCGAGGGATCTAAAGCACGTGGTTACTCCTACAAAGGAGGACGCATGTTCGAACCCTCCTGAAAAGCACACTTTCTTTATTAAGTTTTCTGGAGTGCGTGGGCCAGTATACGTAAAACTTACCGCTTAAGAAAATGAGACGTCTGTTTCAAACCATCCATTATGATACTGTTTGAAGTTATAAAAATGACGGATTAAAAACAAATCCATTATTTATTTATTTCAATTTCTTTCGTTTCGGTTGTTTGGTGGTTTTGTTTTACGGTATATCAACCTCAATGGGTTATTTAATGCTGACAAAATTTTGAAATAGATTGTCATAGCAGTTTCGTTTGCTTTGTTTTGCTTTACGGTATATCAACCTCAATGGGTTATTTAATGCTGACAAAATTTTGAAATAGATTGTCATAGCGGTTTGGTTTGCTTTGTTTTGCTTTACGGTATATCAACCTCAATGGGTTATTTAATGCTGACAAAATTTTGAAATAGATTAGCATAGCGGTTTAGTTTGCTTTGTTTTGCTTTACGGTATATCAACTTCAATGGGTTATTTAATGCTGACAAAATTTTTATTGCTGGTAATATGTTTTTCTTCAAAAATCTATTTCTGTGAATATTTTCCTTGAACAAATCTATAGCTGGTCATATCTTTTTCATTTTATGGCTGTTTGTATTACTGGTATTTTTTTTTAAAGTATTGCTGATAATAATTTTTCCTTAAAAATGTTGCTGGTAATAATTTTCTTTTTATTACAAAGTATTTCTGGTATTAAAACCTATTTGTACACAAGTTTTAACAAGCTGTTAACTATTTGCCCATAGCTGTGACCCTAACAGGTGCCACCAGCCTGGGTTAGGGTGGACCTGGGAACACCAGTAATTAAGAGGTGTTTCCACGCTTCTCAAAACGTCCTGATCAGAGGCCTTGATGCTGGACGTAGTTTATCGTCTTACCCAGGATGCGGATATAGTTTCTCGTCATACCCAGGACGATTCTTTTGTTTCGGATATGAAATCTAACAGATACAGGCTTTCGAAAAAAAATCTAGACCTAATTCACACTGTTTAAAAAAATGGTCGCCTATTCAAACTTGAATTTCGACTAAAATGACGTTTAGACTAATGAGAAATAATATCAGATTAAAAATAAAATCCATAAATTTATTTATATATATATATGTAGAAAATTTATGGATATATATATATATATAGAGAGAGAGAGAGAAAAGAGAGAGAGAGAGTTAGAGAGAGACAGAAAGAGAGAGAAAAAGAGAGAGAGGGAGAGAGAAAAGAGAGAGAGACAGAAAGAGAGAGGGAGAGAAAGAGAGAGAGAGAAAAGAGAGAAAGAGAGAGAAAAGAGAGAAAGAGAGAGAGACAGAAAGAGACAGAGAGAAAGAGAGAGAGGGGGGAGAGAGAGGACCTTACAAAGATTTGTGTTTCTCTCACCTGCGCTTGCTTGAGCGCTAATTTTATTATTTATGTGTTTTTTCCCGCGCAGTCACACTTTGCCGAAAAAAAATTGAACAGATTTACGAATATTTGTCGTCTTCCAAG
>CAHIKZ030005617.1:527500-592500 GCA_903632075.3 Acanthosepion pharaonis
TACAGACAAAAAAAATTATATTGAATTTTCCCACACTTCTTAATCTGAAATATATCTTTTTAATTTTACTTGATTTAAAGAAATAATTTATTTGTTCTATTTGTTTAGTTTTTCTTATTAAAAATGTCAAAAGTCTCTCCAAGAAACTTAATTTTAATGTTTCGCTTCTTTTTTTTTTAATTTTTTCACAGACAGCGAAATTTATTTCAAAATGCTATTATTTGTTATATAAAAGTATTTTAATATTTTTTATGACATTGGTCTTCATAACAACAAATATATTAATAATATTTAATTTTTTACGAGTAATTTGTTTTCCTTTGTAAAGGGTATTTTTTAAAACGTGTGTTAAATTTTAGTTTAGTTTACCTTTAAAAACATAAAATAGTTATAAATATGATATTTTATAGTATAAAGTTAATGAAAAATCAATCATTAAGAATTTTATATAAAGTCATAGCCATAATTAAATTTAATCCAATATTTTTAGATATTGTAAACGAAGTATACAAAACATTAACCCTAAACATACTGTGGTACTATTTGTTTTTACCGTGGTAAAATAAAACCTAAGAAAGTTTTCTTATCAATGGAAAGTGTTATGTGATGAGAGACATTGAAACGAGAGGGGTTAATACCAAGAACTCGTGGGAAGAATTGAGGATTTAATTCACACATAAACGACTTGAATTGTATGTCGAGCATTTTCAAAAATGGAAAAGTGGCCTAGACGTAGAGAACAATGTTGATTGACACAGCTGCAAATTCAAGCTGTAAAGCGAAAATTTCACTTTTCGTAAACAACGAATTCGGAGTTGATTTCTCCTGGTCGAAAGTTGAGTTGAAATACCAGGAGGGGATGGATATGCCACCCACGCTCATCGAGGTGATTTAGTGGGAGGTAATCAAACTCAAATCACAATGTGGTATAAGGTTAGCTCGGGATTGAAGCGGTCACTTCAACGACAGGCCGTGGTGTTGCAAGTCTTGGACGACCGGGGAGGGTGTTGTACGATTACATACTGGTAAACCACGCATTTTGAAGAGTCACTATTTTTCTAGGCACTTTTATAATCGTATAATAGCATATTTATGACAAAATAAATGAGCATAACAAAAGTTGCTTTATTTCTAAACAGTAAAATCAAAAAGTTACTTTCATGTTTATTTCGTTCCATGTCATTTTGTTCTATTATAACTGTTGATAATTTGGATAATTAATTCAAAGATTAAAATACGTTTAATATTTCGTACAGCTTTGTAGTTGGGAATTAATGGATCCAAAGCTCTACCAACTTATATATTAATTTTAATAAGACCTTAGTAAAGAAAAATATACCAAGATCAAGAGGGTTAACTTTTCAATAAAATTTGTCGAGTAATGAATAGCGGTTCGGATTGAGAAATCGGAGAGCCGAGTTCGAATTCCAGTCGAATCTATTACATTCACTTACATGTTAATAGCCCCTTCTTTTCCTCCCAGCTTTGGGTAAATCGCAGGTTCTGTAGCCTTGGATGGCAACTGGTCTACTGCAGAAAGAAATGGCAACCTTTCCTTCTTCGGGAAAAAAATCTGCCCAGTCAGTCATATATCGAAAGATACATGATCGCCTAAGCGTGTATCACGCATGGCACATAACTGATATATCTCGGTTTGTTTTCATCTATTTATATATCTCAGTCTATTCACATCTATCTATCTATCTATCTATCTATCTATCTATCTATCACAGTTTGCTGATATCTATCTATCTATCTATTGAATTCATCACATTCACTTATGTGCTAATACCCTTGGGAAAGGTATGAATCTTCTTCTTCTCTCCCCACCCCTGCCAGCTATGTAAATAGCAAGACAGACCAGGTTCTGTAGCCTTGTATGGCAACTGGTCTACTGCAGAAAGAAATGCCAACCTACTTCGGGAAAAAATATTCCCCGTCAGTCATGTATCGAAAGATACATGATCGCCTAAGCGTGGCACTTAACTGACTGAATATCTGCTTTTCTCTGAATTTCTTAAGCCGCAGTGAAATGCTGCAAATCTAAATCGACGAGATTTTAGATAGGCCTCCAGTTCTGGGCAAGAGTTGCTCTTTGATTTGACCTTTTGTAAAGAACGTCATGACTAATACACATATAAATTTTGCACGAACATTTTAAAAGTAAATATAAATACACTCCTGATCAAAAATTTTAGACCACTTGAAAATTTTTTTAAAATGTCTGTTTTTCTTGGAAAAATTTTAAACATTTCTTACTTAAGGTTACTAATTTTATGTAGACAAAAAGTTATAATCCGAATTTTTTTTTATTGAGATTGCTAATCTCTAACTGAACTAAAAACAATTAACAATTTATACCCACTGGTCTTATAATTTTGATCAAGTGTAAAATGCCTCATTTTATAAAAATGTCCATTTCTGAATAAATTGATCGGATTATAACTTTTTGTCTACATAACTTTTTAGATTATAGAATTAGTAATCTTAAGTAAGAAAAAGTTTATAATGTATTTATGACAAACAGTCTCTTATAAAAATGTTTCAAGTGGTCTTAAATTTTTGATCAGGAGTGGACATAAAGCAAATATATAAAACAAAGGCGAGGAAGAGCAACGTAAGAGAACATTTTTCATCATAAAATGGCGGATTGAAATAACGAAGAATACTGTTAACCGGTTATCGCTCCTTGATATTTTTTATGTTATTTTCTTTATCGTTCTTATATTCTTTTCGATTTACCACTTTACGGTGAGTAGTTTTTTTTCTTATCCTTTTTTCTTTTCTCCAGATTTGTTTTATATATCAATCATAAAGAAAGAATATGAGTAACTACCGACACCGAGATTCGAACTTGATACTCTGGACTTACGAATATGTTTTCCACTAGATGTATAAATAGTGGTGTCAGGCTACTGACTGCGGGGCGATTATTGAGTAACTACTGAGTGACTATATATATATATATATATATATATATATATATATATATATATATATATATATATATATATATATATATATATATATATATATATATATATATATATATATATATATATATATATATATATATATATATATTCATGTATAATAAATATATAATATGTATATATATATATATATATACTAATTATACGTATATATAAATAGATATACTACATATATATAACGTATGCATGTATACTAAGTATATATATATATGCATACAATATATAATATATATATATATACTAAATATACACATATAAATAGATATACTACATATATATAACATATGCATGTATACTAAGTATATATATATATATGCATACAATATATAATATATATATATACATACTAAATATACATATATCTATAAATAGATATACTACATATATATATACTAAATATATATAGATATATATTATATATAACATATATATATATATATATATATTCTGTATATATAGGCAGTAATTTTTCATTGATGCATGTTTCATTAAATAATATAGACAAGTTTTGTCTATTTATTTTAAGCAAGTTCCTTTCATATTGTCTGAAAAGCTTAATAACATTATCATTGAAAAGTGAAAGGAAATCACCATATTGATACATGTTTAAATCCAAACTAAGCTTTCGGCTTACATAAGCCATTATCAAAGATGACAATTACATTTCAATATATCAAACAATACACAGACGAAACAATAATGATAGTCTGTTTTTGTTGCATGAAAAATTTCAAAGCAACGACAAACTCGTGCATACGAGACACGAATTCGAAAATCGCATCGCAGCTCGTGAAGTCATACATGACCACGCGAGAGTGAAAACGAGAAGTATTAAATATGGGAAGCCATTTATACCTTATATTAAATTATGAAAATGCACTAAATAAAAGTAAACACAAAGTTAACCTAGAATACATTCCAAGCATTAGTAAGAATGCCAATAATAGACCTATGAATAGAAACGCAACATAATTTGGTTCAACTCACCTTTTAACAGTAATGTCAAAACCAACATCGGTAGGATTTTCCTAAATTTAATCCATAAACTTTCCAGCCATAACACTTTACTTAATAAAATCTTTAATAAAAACAATATTAAGAATAGTTACAGCTGCACTACAAACTTTGATCAATATATAGCACTGCATAATAATGTAACTTTAAACACATACTTAAGCAACCCTATTAACAATATTAACAGAGAAAAAAGTGTAATTGTTGAAAAGGTATTAACCGCCCGATGAAGCATAAATGTATGTATAAAGGCGTCATCTACAAGGCTAGCATTAAATATAATGGCGAGACAAAATTTTATATCGGTTCCACAGCCAACAACTGGAAAACAAGATTTTATCATTATAAAATGACTGATAACAATAAGCAGTATGCAAATGCCATGGCACTCTCAAAATTTTGCTGAGATATTAAAACAGATGACTATACACTGGTAGTAATTTGGAATTTCGTCGCCAAATCTACACCATTTTTCCGGCCGCTGCGACCGATGTTACCTGTGTTTGCTGGGGAAAAAAATTCATCATCAAAAATATTAATCACCGAAATCTACTTAATAAGTGAAATGAACTAATATTAGCTTGTAATCACAGAAAGAAATCTCTCTTAAAATATTTTAATCCAAATTTATTATATATTATATATTATCCAAATATTACCTGCCCTTTTCATATTTCAGGTTAACCCACTTTAAACATTTTAACATCTATTATTACTTAACGAATGCTCCACTTTTAAACTTTAAGCTTGCCTTTCTTTTCTTTTTTTTTTTTTTAGAATAGCCCTCGACCTACACTCTGTATTTGCACCCTAATATTAAGTGTACATTACATTTGTGCTTCGAATCTGCGTCTAATTTAGCGTTCCTCTCATGAGACACAGTATTTTCGAACGTCGGTGCATATATATATATATATATATATATATATATATATATATATACTTTTAAATCCATAATAAAATTATGCATCCGCCGCCAACAGATTATTTAAAATTGTATACAATTAAAACCTGCGTTCAAATAAATCCTATGAAGAAGTCTGTAATACTTCCGGTGTAGTTTGTATATCTCTTCCGGTATAGTCTGCAATGCTTCCGGTACAGTTTCCTTTACTTTGTCGGAAGATGAAAGGGTAAATAGAGCAGGCATGTTCCGCAGAATTTGTTAAAAAATTGACAATTGTTCGATACAAAAACAAATCGTGTGCCGCTTTCGTGATTTAAGGTACTGACAACGTTTGCTTTCGAAAAGTATGAGATCTCATATTAAATTGGCCTTGTGTCGTATGTGGCTACCTTCTTGCTGCATGTCATTATTCACACTATGGGTTGCCAGATTGAATTAAAAATGGCGAATTGGTCTATTTTGAAAATCCATTCCGTATTGAACTGATATTCTTCGTATTAAGAACTTGGTTGACCAATGCAAACAATTAATTTTCTTTTTACCTTGTTTAAATCATGGTTTCTATTTGGGCTCTAACACTGACTTCGGACAAGATGCTAGCCAGTGTATTCATTTTGTCTTCAAATGCCTTTTTAGAATAGTGCCTTTCTACCCGAGCTCCATCACGGCCGTCCTAGATATGACGATAAACTACATCCGCGTACTGGATAAGACGATAAACTACATCCACTTTCTGGGTGAGACGATAAACTACATCTGCGTCCTGGATAAGACGATAAACTACATCCACTTTCTGGGTAAGACGGTAAATTACGTCTGCGTCCTGGGTAAGACGATAAACTACATCCATGTCCTGGGTAAGACGATAAACTACATCTGCGTCCTGGAAAAGACGATAAACTACATCCGCGTCCTGGGTAAGACAATAAACTACATCCACGTCCTGGGTAAGACGATAAACTACATCTGCGTCCTGGATAAGACGATAAACTACATCCGCTTCCTGCGTAAGACGATAAACTACATCTGCGTCCTGGATAAGACGATAAACTACATCCGCTTCCTGAGTAAGACAATAAACTACATCCACGTCCTGGGTAAGACGATAAACTACATCTGCGTCCTGGGTAAGACGATAAACTGCATCAGCGTCCTGGATAAGACGATAAACTACATCCACCTCATGGGTAAGACGATAAACTACATCTGCTCCTGGATAAGACGATAAACTACATCCGCTTCCTGAGTAAGATAATAAACTACATCTGCGTTCTGGAAAAGAAGATAAACTACATTTGCGTCCTGGGTAAGACGATAAACTGCATCTGCCTCCTGGATAAGACGATAAACTAGATCCAACAGCAAGCTTCTGATCAGGAGGTTTTCGGGGGCGTGGAACCACCTGTTAATTGCTGGTGTTTCCATGTCCACCGTCATCGGAGTGGCAGCACCCTTCAGGGTCCTAGCTATGGGAAATACTTAACCCTTCCCCCAAAATGGGTGAACAATCTATGAAAGTATAAAAATAGGTTTTAATAGCAGCAAATTTTTTTTGGAAAAATTAATACCAGTAGTACATTTTTGAAAAGGAGAAATATTACCAACAATATATTTTTTTAAATATTACCCGCAATACATCTTTGGAAAAATATTATCAGCAATAAAAAATCTTGTTGGCATAAAATAACTCATTAAGATTGATATGCCGTAAATCAAAACAAACGAAACCAATATATACTGACATAGATAGATAGATAGATAGATAGATAGATAGATAAATAGATAGATAGTTAGATAGATAAAAAATGTATTAGCAGCAATAAAAATCTTGTCGGCATTAAATAACCCATTGAGGTTGATATGCCGTAAAACAAACCAACCAATATATACTTGAGATAGATAGATAGATAGATAGATAAATAGATAGATAGATAGATAGATAGATAGATAGATAGATAATTAATTAAAAAAAAAATATTAGCAGCAATAAAAAATCTTGTCGGTATTAGATAGCCCATCGAGGTTGATATGCCGTAAAACAAACCAACCTCGATGACTGTCTTCTGTCTCCGGGGAAAATTACGTTATTGTTTCAAACACGAGGAAGGCCAATGTATTCACTTTTTCTTCTTTTTATCTTATTAGAATGTTAAGTTTCTACTCGGGCTCGAACTTCGATTTCTGACACCCACGGTAAATACACAACCATTTTTTTTCTCATTTTTTTCTTTTTTTTTTCAAGGTAGCGACTTGAGTGTAATTTGAACACAATATTACTAGCGTGTAGGATTTAGTAGGAATTGAACTCGTTTGGCCTACGTGCTTGATATTTCTCGCCCGGTCTCGTCTTTCGTACATTCATTTCCAGTGAACTTATTTTTTTTTTATCGACCTCAGTGTTGTTCAACTTTCCTCTAATGAGATAATGATATGCGTCTGCTCAACGCGTCCGGGGGTCGGTGATGGGGGTGGAGAGAAAGAGCAATGGAACATTTGATAAAAAAAAAAAAGGAAAAAAAACGGATTTTAAATAAAACATTAAAATAATGCAGTCTGAAACAGCAATGGAAAAAAAAACATAACTTTCTATATGTATCTTTGTGTATGCATGCGTGCGTGCACACGCGCTCTAAACTAGAGAGAGGGGGAGACAGACAGAGAGATGTTTGGTTGGGTTGGTTTAAATGAAGAAGGGGAAAGGAGAGTGATCATTTGGTGCCAGGGTTTAATCTTGAGAGTTGGACCAATTCTGAGAGCTAAAAAGAGAAAAAGAAATAAAGACAGAGAGAGAGAGAGAAAGAGAAAGAGAGAGAGAGAAAGGGGTGGTAAATAGCGCACCTGCTTTATTGGTCGACACAATCGACCCATTGTACCTTGCTCGCCAACGCCTCCATTAGCGGCGTCCTCGTCGTAGTGATGACCAAAGTACCACCAGCAAGAGTCCACAGTCACCACCCAAGACGCTTTGTTCAAGGCCATTCTGGGACATATGTATTCGCCAACGCCGTTTTTATCCATTCATTGGCCCCCCTCTTCCTTCTTTTTGAGACGCGCAAACTTTAAATGGTCAAAAATTATTTTGTGTGGTTTTCTATTATCTACGCCTTTCTTGAAAGATTGCTCAAATGTTAGCCGACTGTAAAATTCCCATAATCAGCGGAATAAAAAGAGGCTTTCCACCTCTGATATATTCTCAAACTTGCATCCACCTTTAGTTTTCGATCACGCCCCTTTTGACTCGCTTTTATTTCGCCTTCACCTCACCCTCTCCCTCTCTCTCTCTCTCACTCTCGATGCACTCCCTCTCTCTATTTATGTGTTTGACACTCTCGTATCTTTTCTAACTTCCTTTCTTTCTGTTTCTCATTATCTCTCTCTATATATATGTGCACACATAATCGCCCCTCTCTATTTTCTCTGTCTGACTGACTCTCTTGTGTAATTTCTAAGTTCTTATCTCTCTGTTTCTCACTATTCCTCCCTATTTACACATATATCTCCTCCCTCCCTCTCTCTTTCTGACCGTCTTATGTCATTTCCAACATCCCTACTCTGTTTCTCACAATCTTATCTCTCTATATGCACATATATCTCCTCTCTCTCTCTCTCTCTCTCTCTCTCTCGCTTTCTCTGTCTGTCTGTCTATCTGTCTTACTCTATTGTATCTTTTCTGACATCTTATCTCTCTGCTTCTCACCCTCTCCCTCTCACTCTCTCTCTCTATATATATATGCAATCTCCTATCTATCTATCTATCTATCTATCTATCTATCTATCTATCTATCTATCTGTTTGTCACACTTGTATCATTTCTAAACTCCTTTCTCTCATGTTTTCACCATCTCTCTCTCCCCCATATATATATATATATATATATATATATATATATATATATATATATATATATATATATATATATATATATATATATATATATATATTATTAAATATAAAAGACAACGAAATTGTCTGTTATATTTGTTAAATATAAAAGACAACGAATTCATTGTCTTGTTATATTTAGTATTTTGCATCGGCCGTGTGCAAATGATCTTGGAAAATCACTATATATATATATATATGTGTGTGTTTGTTTGTATTAATGGGCAGATTCGAGGAGGTGTTTTTATTTTTTAATTTTTAATAGATTGAATTTAATTGTCTTACTTTAGAACTAATTTAAATTACGACATTTTTTTTTTTTGCTAAAATAGCTGTTTTGACCCTTTTTTTAGACTTTTTTCATCACAAGGTCAAAAAACCCCCAAAAAAATATACCTTTCTGAAATTTTATCTGATTATAATTAATCTGATTTGAAACAAATATTATTTTCACTATTTACATTATTTACATTATTCGGACTATTGTCCTCATCTTTTGTCGCCATTTATCGATCCTTCAGTATCTATATTTGAGATGAGGTATTATATTTTGAGATCTTTGAACATCTGAGCATCTTTGTCGCCATATTTATCCGATCCTTCAGTATCTGTCTATAACATACTTATTTACATTATTCGGACTATTGTTCTCATCTTTGTCGCCAAAATCACTTCAGTATCTGTCTATATATATGTGTGTGTTTGTTTGTATTAATTCAAGAGATTCGTGGTACCCAAGGTTTAAAATGAATTTTTATAAAAGGAAAATCTTTTTTGAAGTTTTTATTTTTTTTAATTTTCAAGCTAATAGACTGAATTTAATATTTCCCTTAACCAACATACTTTGATGTATTTTAAAAACTAATTTAAATTCACAGGAAGTCATTTTTTTTTTGCTAAAATAGCTGTTTTGCACCCTTTTTTTAGTCACTTTTCATCACAATGTAATTCTCTTTATCAAAAAAAACCTTCCACAAAAGAAAATATACCTTTCTGAAATTTTATCTGATTATAATTAATCTGATTTGAAACAAATGTTATTTTCACTATTTACACTATTTACATTATTCGGACTATTGTCCTCATCTTTGTCGCCATATTTATCCGATCCTTCATTATCTGTCTATATTTCTGAGATCAGGTATTATGTACACTATTTACATTATTTGGACTATTGTCCTCATTTTTGTCGCCATATTTATCTGATCCTTCAGTATCTGTCTATATTTCTGAGATGAGGTATTATGTACACTATTTACATTATTCGGACTATTGTCCTCATTTTTGTCGCCATATTTATCCGATCCTTCAGTATCTGTCTATATTTCTGAGATGAGGTATTATGTACACTATTTACATTATTCGGACTATTGTCCTCATCTTTTCGCCATTTGTCGATCCTTCATATTTATCTGATCCTTCAATCATCATATATGTCTATATTTCTGAGATGAGGTATTATGTAGACTATTTACATTATTCGGACTAATGTCCTCATCTTTGTCGCCATATCTATTACAACATTTCGGCCGTTGTATGACTATGTCGCCATATTTATTCGATCCTTCTATCTGTCTTTTCATTATTCGGACTATTGTCCTCATCTTTTCTTCAGTATCTGTCTATATTTCTGAGATGATGTATTATATACACTATTTACATTATTCGGACTATTGTCTATTGTCCAATTCATCATTATTCGGACTATTGTCTTCCATATTTATTAAAACGTTTCGGACTATTGTCCTCATCTTTGTCCGTTGTATTCTGGGATCCCGGCCTTCTTCAGTATCTGTCTATATTTCTGAGATTAGGTATTATGTACACTATTTACATTATTCGGACTATTGTCCTCATCTTTGTCGCCATATCTATTACAACATTTCGGCCGTTGTATGCTCCGGGCTTCTTCAGTATCTGTCTATATTTCTGAGATGAGGTATTATGTACACTATTTACATTATTCGGACTATTGTCCTCAACTTTGTCGCCATATTTATTACAACGGTTCGGCCGTTGTATGCTCCGGCCTTCTTCAGGTAGTTGGAATGTCGAACTGAACCCTTTATTTCGTTCACTGGCGTAGACTGTTCCAGTTCCACGTGCCATGTTTAATGGATGCATGTTATCAGTTATCTCCTGTTAATTTCCCTCTGAAAGTTCTCCACTGCCTTAACTGGGTATTGAACTCATACTGTTAACTAACTAACGCCTTTATCCACTGTGTCCTTGAGGACATCTGTGTATGAATCTATAAACCTAATGTCTTCAGCAATCATTTTTTACAAGAGCTCATATTGCAATTTTTGTTGTTATTATCGCTTTTCTCTGGTACTCATTATTACTGGTTCCCATATTGTATTCATTATTTAATATATTATTACATTATTTATTTTAAGTTTAAAATATCGCAGAAATGCCTTTTTAACACGTCGTAACTCTTTATTTAATCTGTTCATGACAGATATTTATCTAATGTTGTTCTAAAATAATTGATAACATGAGCGCCTTTTATATATAATTTTAAAATGCTCAGTCTTCTAAACAATTTAGGAAAATATTCTACGTAATCTAATGTTTTATTGAATTTTATAAATTTACGCTTTAAATTTTCGATACTTATCGCTCTTATTTTCTGATAATGTCGCGTATGGGCGTCTATATCTAAAAATCGGTAAGTTTGTACACATGCAAAAAGAATTCAAAATTCTTTTAAAAATATTGGTGTTTGATGTACTAAGCTTTGCCATTTATGATTAGTAAATATAGCTTTTAGTTTTACTTAATAATAATATCATCTAAAAGTGTTAAATTAATACAGAATTTGAAATTATTAACTTAAATTATTCTAATTAAAATTTTAAAAAATATTAAAACAATTCTTGGAAATATTCATCGATTTTTTTTTCTTATGACAGAAAATATATTAAATATTTGTCGGATTTAATCTCTTACCTATGATGTGTTGTCATTGTTTACATTAGGTTACGAATTCAGAGCAGATATGCTAGATCAAGAAAGATCGGCGGAGATGTGCGTTTAAAAGCAGTAATTCGAGCTTTACTTAACCGGAAGTTCTCTGTGTCTGAACGGTCATAACACGCCAGACTTACTGGTGGCTCTGTATAGGATACGGGTTCGATTCCTGTCGGAGGATGTCTACAAAATTTTCGAATATTCAGACTGGTAAATGTAATTAATACTGTTTAATTAAAAAAAAAAACAGACCATTTAGTTACATTTGACACTCTTCTTTTTTTTTTTTGGCAGACACGAAGGTCCATATTTGCCATAAAATCTATGCAAAATTTCTATTTTGGCATCAGAAAAACATATAAAAAATATAAAAACATGTAACATATAAAAAAATCAGGTTTTATTAAATGCAAAAAAGACTGTTCAATTTTCTTCATAGTTTAAAATTTTAAAATTTGTTTAAATTGTTTAATTTTCGAATAAGCTATTGCATATCGGGATCAAAACGTATATCATAAAAGAAACGCTGATTATCCGTCTGCATGTGACTTTGCAAGCGCATATGTGTGAAATAGTGTCAGATAGTAATTCACAGATGGTTGTGTTGTGTGTGAATGGTTTGCATGTGCTTGTGTCAGTTGATGTGGGCACATGTATAGGCACCCACAATTTGACAAAGTTTGAAATAAGACATTGGAATAATACAGACCCCTTCTACTCAGTATGCAAAATACATCTCAGTCGCAAAAACCATTTTGTTCTACACCCACTGGACTCGCCCGTGGTTTATACTGCAGCTATGCTATGGATGCTGAATGTAACATCAATCAGGTAGGTGATAAATTATTACTTGTTTGTAACTGAAATCAAATCAGATCAAATGCTGGTTACCTTAGCGGTTACAGGTTCGATTCCTGCCGGAGAAGCACATAATTTCTAGAAATTTTTTCATATATTCAGTCTGGTAAATGTAATTAATACTGTTTAATTAAATAACAGGGCGTTTACTCAAATAAGTCTATCCATAAAAAAATAATGTAAAGGGTGTCCCAGTATAAATGTAGCCCAAGTAAACGTGTGTAATTTTGTTGATTTTTAATATTTTGCTTTCAAATTTCAGATTTAGAAAGCTGAGAAGATAGCAAAACCAGAACGCCAAACAACTGCCTTTTACGGAAGAACAGAAAATGTTCTGTGTGCCAAGAAAATTGGATGGAAATTCTTATAAGCATGGCATCGTGAGATCCTGCAGAAAGTATAACAATCACAAAAACCCCTTGCAAAACAGATATTTTCCGATGGATCAAGAAGTTTGGGGCTGTAGGGTCAATCAACAAGATGAGGAAAAAGTCTCCAGCAGTGAAAGTTGGCAGAAAACAGAGCATCAGTCCGCGGTTCAGTAAAAGTACAGTCATAGTATTGTGTTATGATGTTGATTTGGGGTTAGTAGAGACAAACGCCAAATAACACGTAACAATAAAAAGGGTTTTAATAGGTTGGAAATCGCCTGAGTAGTCAATAACTAGCTCAGCTAAGAACTTCTGTCTATCGCTCCTCATTATTTAAAGTCTCTGTTCACAGACGCAGACAAGTTCATCTTCAAGAGGGGTGGTAGGTTTCCGACACAACATATTGAAACATGAAAGCTTTAGTGTAGAGATTTCAAAATGTTTTTATTCTAATCTCTTAAAATAAAAAAATATAATAATAATATATTGCTCTACTTTGTATTGAACACTTTTTTAAAAGTAAATACTACGAACAGTGGATTTTTACTCCATTTGTTCTTTCTGTCATTGGAATATATATATATATATATATATATATATATATATATATATATATATTGAAGTCAACACTCATAGGCCATATGTTGGAAAACAGTGAGAACTTATTCAAAGTCCTTATATATATATATATATATATATATATATATATATATATATATTATATTGCACCCTTGAAGATGATCTTGGAAAAGGATCGAAAGTACTTGAGAAATGAAAATAAGACAAATTTAAACAGTTTTACCACATTTCTCTCATCCTTTAACATCAATACACGGAAGGTTATTCGTGAGTGTGAACGGATTTTATTAAAAACTAGCAGACATAATAACTGTAATTTATTCAATCAGACATGCCTAAAGGAGAATTTTCTGCCTAAACACACACACACAAATATATATATATATATATATATATATATATATATATATATATATATATATATATATATATATGGCTAATAATGCATGACTCTTCGGTAAATCGAATCGAGTTCTCTCAGTCACTGTGTGTTTATCTAAAAATAAATATGCTTAAATTCACCTTCATGCCTGCCGTGCGCCAACGGCTTAGTGCTAGAATCTCCGAATGACGCCAATTCAGTCAGGTTTCGATCCTAGCTAGAGACAACCGGACGTCTAGCCATACTGATGAGCTGTGATACAGCAAAACAGTCTGTCTGTGGATGACTATATATATTGTATATCTCGTATACACTGGTTAGTCGTTGCTTTGAAATTTTTCATGCAACAAAAACAGACTATCATTATTGTTCCGTGTATTGGTTGATACATTAACAAGGAATTGTCATCTTTGATAATGGCTTATGTAAGCCAAAAGCTTAGATTGGATTTAAACATGTATCAATATGGTGATTTCCTTTCGTCCTTCAATGATAATATTATTAAGCTTATCAGACAATATGAAAGGAACTTACTTAAAATAAATAGACAAAACTTGTCTATATTATTTAATGAAACATGCATATATATATATATAAAAGACATTTTATTATTTAAGCAAATGCTCTGTTTATGATTATTAATAATTTACCGGCCTGAATGTCCGAGAAATTTTATAGAAAATATTCGTTCATTGACAGGATTCGAACCTGCATCCTATACGGAACCGTCATTTACGCTGACGTGCCTTACCTCAGGGCCACAATGAACCTTATGGTAGACGAGGTCGAATTTACTGTTTATAAACTACAATCTTCCATGAAAATTTCTATGAAAATTTCTCGGACATTCAGGCCGGTAAATGTTATTTAATACTGTTTATCATAAACAGAGCATTTGCTTAAATACTTGTATCTATAAAATAACAACGTTAAACATAAAATGTCTTTAATAAATAAATTGTCGGACCTTGTCCATTTCTTAACATATATATATATATATATATGGTTATCCAAATGAAGTAGAAAGTAAGAAAAGAATACTACAGATGTATGCATCTGATGTTAAACACTGAGGTGAACTCACAAGACAAAATAGAAGCATAAACACTTTGGTTTTGCTCGTGGTACAATACACTTTAAACATCTTTAATTGGACCATAGTTGACATCAAGCGAATGGTCATCAAAACGAGAAAGCTTCTCACTCATGCATCATCCTTAGACCGATGTTAATCGAAATAGACAGAGGATTAGTCCAACTAGAAATGTCTTACAAAACTACAGCAACCATGTCTCTCCACACATTCCTTTTTATCGTTTAGTGTTTCTGTTTTGCCATAACTTCTTGTGAAAAAGTGTACATGGTTTCCCATTGTCTCCTACACGACGTTGAATTCAATTTTCCCTTAAGTTAGACTGGTTTAAAAGCTTGTCTACCTTGCTATTTAGCCCGTAGATGGGGAGTATGGAGAAACCATTGGTTCATGCCTTTTCCAAGGTCATTAGTGCGAAAGTAAAAGCAATGGATTACACCCAAATTTGAACTTGTCTTATCGATTTCATTTTTCGTGCCAATGACCGTCACACTATCTGAATATCCACCTATTTCTGTATGCCTGTTTAGCATCCTCACCGTGGTGTATTTATTAGCAAGACCTTGACTACTGTATTAAGATTGATCATCACGTTTTCTCCACACTTTTGGCCTTGTACCAGACTAAATTAAACTTCTTAAATACTTAGAAACTGTTCATAGCTCGAGCTTTCGCTAAAATACTGGATGTAACAGAAAAATTGTCTAAATCGTGTAACAACATGAAATAATTGTCCATCCCACAAAATGTTTAATATCTAAAAAAAAGACCCCACGAAACTAATTTAGTTTCTTTTTTCCAGGTTTGTCGTAAGAATCACTGAAAAACCCTTTGGGTTCTTCAGCTAGAATGAGAACTAGTTAAAATCGTTTTGTATCAGCCGCACTGTCTTCCCAAATGAGCAATGGTGAGCGGATAAAGATCATTCAGTCTTTCAGTCTTGATACAAACATTCAGCTTCTGGCTTCCATCTTCAAAGTCTATTCAAGAACAATCAAGGGAACGATGAATAAGTTTAAAAAAGAGGGGACAATAGAGAGGAAAACTGGATCAGGGGGTCACAAAAGCAAGAGTGATCATCATTTCAACTTAGAGCTAAATACATTCTTATTGTTCCAAGTAGAATCTAAAAGTGTTATAAAAACTTTGGAGAATTCTAGTAAGATATCTTTAATCATTTCTGAAATACAAAGGTTCAAAGCTTAAACTAACACTTGGACAATTTTGCTGTTACACGATTTGGACAATTTTGCTGTTACACGATTTGGACAATTTTGCTGTTACACGATTGGACAATTTTGCTGTTACACCCGGTACATAAAATATTAAAGCCTCAAAAGACTTTTTCATAGCTCTACCTTTTTATTATAACCTATAGTATAATTCCAGTCCAACCTTATAACCTGGGCTAGGCTATTTGTTTTATTCTCGGAGTATAAGTTAGGCTAAGCTAATTTAAGCTTTAAGATGCCCCTTCTAGAACAGAATAATAAACCTTTTAGCTACTTGTGATCGAACAGTTCGGCACTGCTTTCCGAAGTTCCGCATGGGGGTGGTGGAGGATACACGTTTTGGAGATCAAGGTGACACAGAAGGTTCATCTGCAATTGATGCTCAACATCTGAAAACACGAGTCAAACAAAATTCACACCCTCTCAAAGTGTCAGAGAAACATCACAGATAATTGGTGTCAGCATTTTAACAGTACCAGAACATCTAAAACAAATGGGAAATTCGAATCATCAAATAGCGACTTGTGATCAGAAATAGATTCTTTAGGACAATCGTAAACGATCGGATCATTGGCGTGATTTGTGCCGATGCACCCAAACATTTTCCAAAGCCAAAATTTCACCAACAGATGATTATGGTGACTTCGGTGGCCCGCCATTGACGCTATCCATTACAGAGTTCTGCAGTCTGACCAAAGCTAAAGTTTACCGCCAGTAAATGGATGAAATGTGACTGGCACTGGTTAATCAAAGAAGTCCAATCCTGTTTCATGACAATGCTGGACCACACGTTGCTAGGATGACCCTGCAGAAGCTCACCTTGGATAAGAGACTTTGCCACACCCAACATATTCCCCTGATCTCTCGCCCATTGACTTCAGTTTTTTCACCAACTTTACAATTTTTTGTAAGCCAAAAAATATTCCATGGAAAAGTAAAGAAAGAATCAAGGATTTTTTGGCGTTCAAATCTTGTAACTCGATGACAGAAGATTCAACCTTGTAACTCGATGGCAGAGATTCAACCTCTTAACTTGCTGGCAGAGATTCAACCTTTTAACTCGATGGCAGAAATTCAACTATGTAATTCGATGGCAGTGATTCAACCTTGTAACTCGATAGCAGTCAACCTTGTAACTCGATGGCAGTGATTCAACCTTGTAACTCGATGGCCGAGATTCAACCTTGCAACTCGATGGCCGAGATTCAACCTTGTAACTCGATGGCAGTGATTCAACCTTGTAACTCGATGGCCGAGATTCAACCTTGTAACTCGATGGCAGTGATTCAACCATGTAACTCGATGGTCAAGATTCAACCATGTAACTCGATGGCAGTGAATCAACCTTGTAACTTGATGGCCGAGATGTATAGATGCTCCGGATTCCTATTTTGATTAATTTAAATACAGTTTAAGTACATTAATTCCACCTCAAATGGAACTCGAACACACAAACTGTTGCTAAGGATACAGGTAAAATGGTCAGTGCTATGTACCACCCCAGTAATTACCTGATTCCCCCTGCTATCTTTGACCTTTACAAGAGCCAGATCAGACCCCAAATGGAATACTATTGAGTCATATTTGAGCAGGAGCTACCAAGAACTAATTCTCCAGCCTTGATAGAGATCAGAAGCGTCTCCGAGCCCTTGTGGGTGACAAATTATTCTCTACCCTTCAAGCCTTCCCCCACATCTCGCTGTTCTACCGCTACTTCCACGGAAAGTCCTCAGACAAACTAGATTCCCTAGTCCCGACGAGGCAAACCTTCACAGCAAGAACACACCATGCCACTTACATAGTATCAAACCACCCACATTCCCTCCGTATTCCATCGGTGAGAATTAAGTTCCACTCGAGCAGCTTCTTCCCGTGAACCACTGCCATGTGGAACCGACTCCCAAGGGGATGTTTCCCTGATCACTACAATCTTAACTTAATCAAGGCTAGGGTTAATCGTTTTCTCCCTCACTTATTCACACAAATGGACTCCTAACGTAACCCTCCACCTCGAGTGGACCCCGGGCCTTGTACAGGGTGACCCTCAATGTAAAAAATAATAATTCAAAAATAAAAGTTGATTCTAAAATTGGCTATTATTTTTCCTAGCAACCTAATAAAACCAGACGTAGTGCGACATAGTTAAGATTTGTGTAATTTATACGTCAGTGTATAAAATAGGGTAGCTCTAATCCTACCCAGGGTATTATTCTGGACTCAGCTGAACTATACTCAGATATAATCTGGGAGGAGTTAATCTAGGCAGTGTTTTTTTTTACATCTCCAATTTATAGTTTGCATCATGTGTTGTCCAGCTTGACTCCGTACATACATCCAATCTTCTTACTACCATTAACCTTAGAACACTAACCATCAAATAAAAGTTATACCACTACTAACCATGGGTATATCATATCCGATTTTGAAAATATCAAAAAAAAATTAAATATAAATCTTTATTTGAAATATTTTACATGCAGGCACTTCAAACTTTGTACTTTGAGTTAATATTAATAGGAACTGAAAAAACATTATTTAGGTAAGAAAATCAAGTACTGAAAATTGTAAATAAAAATAGAAAAATTTGCGCTGGGTACTATATACCCATGGTTTGTGTTCTAGGGTTGAAAAACTGCTAAACTTGTCAAAGGCCAATTATTAACACCCTTGTTCAAAATATTCTCCTGTTTTTCTGGAAAATTTCAAGCATCTTAAAACTTCATTTGATTCCAAAGTATAAAAAAAGTTTTCCATGGCAAAATGCCAAAAGAACATAGACGGTAAATATATGGAGAAAGATTGTGTTACTTACTTCTTAGGGAAAGGGTCTGCCTGCCTAGTACATCAACATTTGTTTTTTGTACATCAACATTTAGTACATTTTTGTACATCAACATTTAGTACATTTTTGTACATCAACATTTAGTACATTTTTGTACATCAACATTTAGTACATTTAGTACATTTAGTACATTTTTGTACATCAACATTTAGTACATTTTTGTACATCAACATTTAGTACATTTAGTACATTTAGTACATCAACATTTAGTACATTTTTGTACATCAACATTTTAGTACATCAACATTTGTTTTTTTGTTTTTTTTTTTGTTTTACTGGGCTTTTATTAAAGAGAAAGAAAGAAAGAATCAACAATAAATAACGCCACGCTTCGCTTTACGGCAGTGATCCATTCCAGCGACATAGTCACTAAACAAGATAGTCACGAAGTGAGAGGTTTTATGTTACGAATTGAACAACCAGTTTCAGATATCTTTAATGAAGCTTTTGCACCATTTCTAACATTTTTAGTTTATTTCTAAATCTTATACAGTACATTATTGTACTGAATAGTAAATGTAATAAAGTAATTTGAAAATCAAATCTATAGGTTCTATATTACATTGGTTTGTAAACTATAAATACAGTGCAATTAAATTTGACACTTCGGCGTGATGTAATTGTCAGCAAGCTTGTTTCGATAGAACAGTTACGGCTGAATAGTGAGTTCGATCCTCATTGGGTGCCCCATACTTTCAGTCACATCTAAGCAAGGCTTAGAAAATCATTAATTAAATTTTTATTTATTTTTATTTTATTTATTTTGTATAATAATGAGAGGTTGGATTTAAAAAAATTTATAAAATTTTTTTGCTGGTCGTAAGTCTGGGGTCATTAAACATGTAAGTCGTTAAGCGAGGAATGGCAATATTGCTATCAAAGTCTTCATAAAATGTAAAATACTGAGTGGTTGGATTTAAAAAAAAACAAAATAATTATAATATTTCTTATGTCGTCGTAACTAAGTAGTCATTAATTATGTAAGTCGTTAAGCGAGGAATAGCAATATTTATATCAAAGTCTTCATAAAATGTAAAATACTGAGTGGTTGGATTTTAAAAAAAAACAATTATAATATTTCGTTGCTGGTCGTAACTCTGAGGTCATTAAACATGTAAGTCGTTAAGCGAGGAATGGCAATACTGATATCAAAGTCTTCATACAATACGGTTAGTTAAACAGGTATGTAGTTAAGTGAGAATTAAAGTCTTCATACAATGTACAATACTATATGGTTGGATTTTTTTAAAAATTCGGAAAATTCTTATCTTATCCTCCGGGGTCGTTAAACAGGTAAATCATTAAGCGAGTAATGGATGTATGGCTTGACGGATGGCGAGACCATGAAAAAGAACAGCTAAGTGTAATTTAGGTCCGTTGTGGGTCGGAAAAGAGGCAAATGTAGAGAGAGAGCGAGCCTGAAGCACAAAGCATAGAACAAAAGAATACGTATGCCATGTTAAGGTTAAAGACGATATTTTTTTTCCTTTTAGAGGGTCTCGCATCAAAAAAAAAGGCGTCCGTACAACACTGAACAGCCCCACCAATAGTTTAGATTTGTTCCCCAATATTTATTTAACCTTTATTAACAAGAGCCAAAAGGGATGCGAATCGGCTTTTTATATCCTATTTTATAACGGCCACTGTTTCTAAATGAGATTGAATAGTAATAAGTGCAATGGGCCTTAACGTAAACAGGAAAGCAGTAAACGAACTGCGAGGCCTCTTAAGGTTGTCATGAATATTTGGCCATTTTGTTTATTCAATCTTTTGTCCGCGTGTTTTCCTCTCGCTTTCTTGCTTTCAACTTTCATTGCAAATTTTCCCCTGCAATTGTTTGTGAGTTTTCGGGCCTATTATTAAATGTTATTTTCTGTGTTTGATTTTTGTTCGTTTATTTATTCGCATTTATTGGTGTCTTTGCGTCAGTGTTTATTAGAGCGATTGATAAGGCCAGAATAGAAACGAAATAGATGACTAAATAAATAAGGAAGAAAATAAGAAAGGATCAAAGGTTGAAGAAAACAAAGAAAGGGAAGAAGAAGAAGAAGAAGAAGAAGAAGAAGAAGAAGAAGAAATTAATTTGAAGAAGGAAAGGTAAAAGAGTTAAGCTGAAGAAGGGAAATAAGAAGAAGAAGAAGAAGAAGAAGACGAAAATGATGATGATGAAGAAGAAGAAGGAGAATAAATTGAAGAAGAAGAAGGAGAATAGGGTGAAGAAGAAGAAAAAGAAATCAGTTCTACGAAGGTAAATAAAAGAGTTAAATTGAAGAAAGAAGAAGAAGAACGCGAAGAAGAAGGAGAATAAAATGAAGAAGAAATTAGTCCGAAGAAGGAAAAGTAAAAAGAGTTAAGCGGACGAAGGAGAATTAGGTGAAGAAGAAGAAGAAGAAGAAGAAGAAGAAGAAGAAGAAGAAGAAGAAGAAGGAGGAGGAGGAGGAAGAGAATAAAGTGAAGAAGAAGAAGAAGAAGAAGAAGAAGAAGAAGAAGAAGAAGAAGAAGAAGAAGAAGAAAATAGGTAAAAAGAATTAAAAGACTTAAGCTGGAGAAAGAAAAAAGGGATATGGTGAATAAAAATAATAATAATATAAAGAAGAAGAAGAAGAAGAAGAAGAAGAAGAAGAAAAAGAAGAAAATTAATAAGAAGAAAAGTTAGGTAGATGAAAAAGAAAAAAGAGAAGTAAATTCGTTCAGCCAAAAAAAGAAGGGAAAAAAGATGTTAGCTAGAAGAAAGAGAAATAAAAGACTTAAGATGGAGAAAGAAGGTAAAGAAGAAGACGTAGAAGAAGAAATTTAGTAGAAGAAAGACGAAAGAGAAGAAGAAGTCAAGAGAAATAATACACAGAAGAAGAAAGAGGAGAAAGAGAGACTGCAAGGAGGAGAAGTCGCAAAAGAAAGAGGAGGTGTAAAAGAAGGGGGAGGGGGTGTAAAAGGAGGAGGTGGGGTAGAAGGAGAGTGAGGCGAAAAAAGGTAAAGGGAATGATAAGAGTTATAATAAAGAAAGAGCAAAGAATAAAGAGTATCAGTAGAAAATGAAGCAGATGAAGGAGAAGGAGAAGAAAATGAATAGAGGGAGAATTAAGGCGATCAAGAGTGAAGAGAAAGAGAGTGTGAACAAGTAAAACAAGGAAGAGGAGAAATAGAAGTAGGAGAGTTGTTGTTTAAGAAGAAGAAGAGGAGGGGAAGGAGAAGGAGGAGAAGTAAAAAAGATAAAAAGTGGGTAATTTTCGGATGAAGTAACAGAAAGAATGAAAATGTGTAAGAGTGAATGAAGACGAACAAAAGAAAGAAGCAAAAGGCAAACGTGAAGGAAAAAGCGTGAAATGTAGCAGCAAAGATCGACAAAGCAAGCGATGGCGCAAGAAAAGTATAATAAAATGAAATATCAAGAAAGAATTTTTATGACAGAAAAGTCAAGGTGAAAAAATTATCAGAAAAAGGGGAAGAAAAAGCCAATCGGTAAGAGGTAAAGAAGAAGAAGACAAAACGATCAATTTGCAAGAAAGAAAGAAAGAAAGAATGAAAGAAAAAGAAAGAAAGAAAGAAAGAAAGAAAGAAAAAAAGAAAGATCACGCGAGAAAAATAAAGAAAGAATGACAACAAAAAAGAAAGAAATATATCAGTAGAAAAAAGAGAGAAAAGTAGAAGGAAAAAAGAATGTCATGGAGGAGAAATAAAGAGAGAAAGGAAAATACTGAGTAGAAAGAAAGAAAGAAAGAAAAAAGAAAGAAAGAAAGAAAGAAAGAAAGAAAGAAAGAAAGAAAGAAAGAAAAAGGAGTAATATGTGAAGTGGAGAAATGGATAGAGTAAGACAGAAGATGAACAAAACAGAAATGTAAAAAGAGGAGGAAAGAAAAAAAAGATGTGGGTGAAAAGGTAGAAAAGGGAAGAGAAGAAGAAAGCGTGAAAAAGAAAGAGGAAGAAAATAAAAAGGAAAGCAGTAAGGGGAGGTGGGAATAAAGAAAGAACCGAAAATAGAACCAGAAGAAAAAAGAAATTCAAGAAGAATGATGAAGAGAAAGACAAAAAGGAAAAAAAAGAAACGAAATTGATAAATGAATTAAAAAAGAAGGAACCTTTATTTAAAAAAAAAATAGTTCATTTATATAATCAAACATGGCAGACGAGAAGAAACAGAATGAACTAAAGATGGACACTAGAGAAAGGCACATAACTGGACGTGGTCTGGACACTTGTCTCGCTAGAGCAATTACAACTGAATAGTGAGATCGATCCTCACTGTGTGCCCCATACTTCCAGCCTTGTGCCACATCTAAGCTGTGCTTAGAAAAACATTTGGTGTAAATGCTAGCAAGCTTGTGTCGCTAGATCAGTTACGACTGAATAACAAGATCAATCCTCACTGGTTGCCCCATACTTTCAACCTTTTGCCACGTCTAAGGTATGTTTAGAACATCACCATAGGGCACTTCAGCGTGGTGTAGTAACCTTGTCTCGCTAGATCAATTACGACTGAAAAATGAATTGGATCCTCACTGGGTGCCCCAAAACTTTAGGCATTGTGCCACATCTGAGCTACGCCTAGAAAATCACCATAATTGAATGTGGTCAACCAGAAAACAAAAAAACTGCTTTTAAAGGCTATACAAAAATGTTTAGGGAGCTTCCCTTGTCACTTCAATATGATGGATTTTGATGGCCATGTGATTGCGAAAGATGCTTTCCAAAAACTCAGCAATGTATTAAGAAACAGGAAAATTTCGCTAGTAACAAAGAACTGAACTGTTATGTAATATCAGCCCTCCTATACGGCAGTAAATGCTGGACCATTCCCCCACAAGAAGAGATTTGAAGCAACAGAAATGTGGTTCTACAGAAGGATGCTGAGGATAACATGGACCGCAGCAACTACGAAGTTTTAGAGACAATGGCAGCAAAAAGACACTTATATTTAACATCGGGAAAAGTAGTTGAAATTTCTGAGACGCATAATGAGGCCAGAAGGCTTGGAAAATTTGATACTCACTGGTCAAATTAAAGGTAAGAGGGCAAGAGGAAAGCAACGCATAACGTACCTGGCAAGGTTGAGCGAAAGGATGGTGGAGCAGGGTTTGGGAGAAATGGCAAAAAGGATTAAGAAAGACAGGAAATCGTGGAGAGCTGTTATCGCCAAGATCCAGAAGGGGCAAGAAAAATAGAAATAGAAGTTAATAATGTATCTCTCGAAATTCCTATCATAATATAACAATTATTATTATTTTAAATATCATGCCTCTTCGGGATGTAAACGATCATGGCCCTCCGCAGATTCTTTTTTTTTTTATTATCTGTGAATTACTATGAGCTCTTGAATAAGATATTGGAATGCTTTCCTTTTACTTTCTCTACAGTTTGGAAATCAGGATATTCTTCTCTTAAGCTAGTTTCCACCCACGGCTGGATAGCCCAGTCTATTATTATTAGTCCTAGTAGTATTTACATCTGTGTTTTATAGATTATACAAAAACGTTTGTTAAATTACGTGGCAAAAAAATGATGGAACTGCTAGGTAAACTTGACATATTTGGGAAGAATATTAGAATATATATAATATTAGAATTAGAATTAAATATATATATAATATTAGAATTAGAATTAAATATATATATATATAATATTAATTAAGAATTAAATATATATATATATAATATATATATTAGAATTAAATATATATATATAATATATATATAATTAGAATTAAATATATATATAATATTAGAATTAGAATTAAATATATATATAATATAGAATATTAGAATATATAGAATATATATGCTGGTAGTAAAACGCCTGCATACTAATAGAAAATGAATTCAGTGAATATACAAAAAGAAAACAGGGGTGTAAGACAATGGTGTATCTTCTCACCGGACTTATTCAGTTTAGAAAATGAGGCGATTCTACCTGGATTCCCTATTGGCAGCGACAATCTTAACAACATAAGATATGCAGATGACACAATGTTGATAGCAGACACAGAAAGGAAGCTACAAGAATTCCTAGAGAAGGTAGTGAAGAAATTCGAGAAGAAAGAACTAAACATCAATTGCAAGAAGACAGAATGAATGGTTGTTAGCAAAAGGGACAGGCAAATTATAAATTGGAGATACTAAAATAAAGCAATGACAACAATTTAAATAGCGATTTTCCAAGTGTAGCTTAGATGTGGCACAAGGCCGAAAATATGGGGCACCCAGTGAGGATCGAACTCGCTACTCAGTCGTAATTGTTCTCGTGAGACAAGCTTGCTAACCATCACACCACCTCAGGGTGCCCCAACAATTTAAATATCTGGCAAGTGCTTTAACAGAGGACGAAAAGTGAAATACTGAAATCCGAAGGCGCATAAGAACAGTGAAAGATGTCTTCCAAAAGATAAGCAAAGTATTAAGAAACAGGAAAATATCTGAGAAGTCTTTTAACAGAGGACGGAAAGTGCGACACTGAAATACGAAAGAGCATTGGAATAGCGAAAGATGCCTTCCAAAAGCTCAGCAAAGTATTAAGAAACAGGAAAATATCTGGGAAGAGCTTTAACAGAGGACGGAAAGTGCGTCACTGAAATCCGAAGGCGTATTAGGATAGTGAAAGATGCGTTCCAAAAGCTAAGCAATGTATTAAGAAACAGTAAATTTTCCATAGAAACAACAACAAAAAACTGAACTGAACATTAGTCCTTCTATATCCCTGTGAATGCTGGATAATTCCCTCACAGATGAAATGTGGCTCTACAGAAGAATTCTGAGGATAACATGAACCGAAAATGTGGACGACGACGAAGTTCTAGACTCAATGGCAACAAAAAGGACAGTAAATATATAAAGACAGAACATAGGGTAGGAGAAGGGTGAGTCTTCTGACCGGAATTATTCAATCTATACAAGTTCTACCAAGATTCGTTATTGGTGACCACAATCTTAACATAAGATATACAGATGACACAGTATTGATAGCAGACACAGAAAGGAAACTGTAAGAACTTCTACAAAAGATCGTGAAGGAAAACAAGAAGAAGGGTCTAAACAGTAATTCCAAGAAGAAAGAATTTATGTTAGCAAAAGGAAACTGACCAACATGAAAATTACAAATTGGGAATACCGAAATCACACAAGGACAACAATTTAAATATCTGGGAAGAGCTTTAACAGAGGACGGAAAGCGTGCCACTGAAATCCGAAGGCGTATTAGGATAGTGAAAGATGCCTTCAAAAACCTAAGTAAAGTATTAAGAAACAGGAAAATTTCGTTAGAAACAAAAAAAGTAGAGTAGTGAACTGAACAGCAGTCCTTCTATATGACAGCAAATCCGGGATAATTTCCTCACAGATGAAATGGAGACTTGACACAAAAGAAATGTAGCTCTACAGAAGGATACTGAGGATACCGTGAACCGAACATGTGGACGACGACGAAGTTCTAGACTCAATGGCAACAAAAAGAATACTTATACTTAACATCAAGAAGATACAGTTAAAATTTCTAGAGCACATAATGAGGAAAGAGTGCTTGGAAAATTTGATACTCACAGGACAGATTGAAAGCAAGAGGTGCAGAGGAAAACAATGCATAACCTACCTGGCAAACTTGAGTAAATGTATGGGGGAGTAGGGTTTGAGAGAGATAGCAAAAAGATAATTTATTAAGAAAGGACAGGAAATTGTGGAGAGCCATGATCACTAATGTACTGAAGAGACACGAAATAGAAAAAGAAGAGATAGTGGCCAAATATTTGGATATTATCATAGCGACCATGAGATTCGGGTTCGAATTTGACCTAAGGAGGTGACAATAATTGATAATATCGGCGCCGGGGAGACGATCTCACCATACGCCACTGCTGAGAAGTGCTTGAAAAGTATACTACTGTTTGAAAAAGCCTTTTAAGTGTGGTTGTTAAGAAGTCATCGATGACTGTAGAAGCACAAACTTACAAGTCACCATGGACGAGGGTCTGCGCGTACTTGTTAAAATTTTTGCTCAAGACAGATTATGTGCTCTCTCTCCCAGAAGATGTAACTAATGTCCGTTCTTACCTCTATCCCAATGATTCCCGACGTGGGACGCATGCTTCACCGTTAGGGCGTGGTAATACAGGGTGTTCCAGAAGTCTTGGGAACATTTCAAGTCCCCATATCTTCTGAACTATGAATCGTAGTAAGATGAAACCGGTACCATTTTAAAGCTAAATTCGTTAAGTTTTTTGTAATGCTAATGAATTTTTCATATATTTAGATCCAGTAATGGCGTTCACTCAACCAGAATAGGCGTTTTGCGTCCTTGAATTTGCAAAAACTAAATCATGGACACTTGTTCAACGTATATTTCGCACAAAATTCCGAAAAGAAGCACCAGAATAAAAGTTCATATTGAGATGGCATCGTAAATCCATGAAGGATGGGTGTTTGTGCCCAGCTAAGAGAACGGGACGCCCTTCAATTTCAGATGATACGATTGAGCGAGTTCTGACTGCCTTCCAGCGGAGACCCTGTAAATCGACCAGAAGAGCCAGTAAGGTACTTCAGTTTCCTACAACTGTTTGGCGTGTTTTAAAAAAACGACTGCATATGACACTTTACAAGCTACAGTTAACCCAACAGTTTGCAGGACACTGATAAACCAGATCGTCGTGACTTTTGCATTGCAATGCAAGAGAAGTTGGAAGATGATTGATTTGATGTCTGCCGTGTGACCAATGGTGCTCCCATTGAACATATAGGTGAACATTCCATGCAAACTTGAATTTAAATTCTTTCAGAATATGTCAGGCGCATTTTTATATCTTTAATAGTTTTCGAAATATTCATAAATGTGCCCAAGACTTTTGGAAAACCCCGTATTTTGGTGGGTCATGCGTAGGATGTGCACCCTTCGGTTTATAGAATAAGGGGGCAATTCAAGAATGAGTTATTAACAGTGAATTGTTTTCTACTGAGTCTGAGTGAGAGTGTTAATTTTAATGCATGTTAATACATACAATGCATATATAAGATGCACACATAAAAATATTTTGTGTGTATTACATGTGTAATTGGTATACAGGGTATTTCCCGTCTCCCCACACGCGCGTGTCTCGGTCAACAAAGGAGAGGGCGTGAGACATGTTGCTTTTGTCGGCCAATCAGCGCGTGTGAGCATTCAGTTTGCTTCCTTTACGTGAATTGCAGTAAAATCTTGAATATGTAATAATTAAATATTACGAGGAGGGGCACAAGAATTTTAGAAATAGCAAAGAGGGGCCCCAAATCGATTAGGAACCGCAGCTCTATCCCAGTAGTTACAGAGATGTTGACGCTGCTGTTGTCAAGATGGTTTCATTTGGAAAAGAAAGAAAGAAAGAAAGAAAGAAAGAAAGAAAGAAAGAAAGAAAGAAAGAGAGACACGAAGGGAGAGAGAGAAAAACGAAGAAAGGAAGGGGGAAGAAGTGAAGAGGACATGGAGCAAAAGAAAGAAAGTAAGCAACAAATGAAAGAAGAAAAAGGAGCGAGGAAGGAAGGAAGTCAGCGGACACTTTTGGAAGAATAAAAAATGAGAGAGAGAGAACAAGAAAGGAAGGGAAAACGGAAGGCAGGGAGGGAAGAAAGCAAACCTATAGAGCAAAGGAAAATGGAAAAAAGGACGGAGGGAAGAGAAGAAAGAAGGCGGGCAGAAAGAAAAGGAGTGAGGTACAAAGGAACGCGGGGTGGGAGAAAGTAAAGAAATAAACAACTGAATGAAAAAAAGGAGCAAAAAAGAAAGAAAGGAAGGAGTAAAGAAAGAAAGAAAGAAAAAAGAAAGAAAGAAAGAAAGAAAGAAAGAAAGAAAGAAAGAAAGAAAGAAAGAAAGGTGTAACGAAGGAGGGAAGAAGCCTGTTGGATTTATTGGGAGAAAAAAAAGGAAAAAAAAAAGGAAGGATGAAAGGGATGGAGAAAAGGAGAAAGGAAAGAGAGAAGAGAAGAAAGAAGGTGGGAAGCAAGGAAGGGGGCAAGGAGGAAAGGAACAAAGGAGAGAAAAACTGAGCAATGAAAACGGAATGAAGCAAAGAAAGAAAGAAAGAAAGACAGAAAAAAGAAAGAAAGAAAAACGAAAGGGCGCCGAGGAAAAAGAAAGAAAAAAGAAAGAAAGAAAAAAGAAAGAAAGAAAAAAGAAAGAATGAAAGAAAGAAAGAAAAAAGAAAGAAAGAAGGAAAGAAAGAAAGAAAAACAAAAGAGCGCCGAGGAAACAGAAAAACAGAAGAAAGAAAGAAAAAAGAAAGAAAGAAAAAAGAAAGAAAGAAAGAAAAACGAAAGGGCACCGAGGAAACAGAAAAACAGTAGAAAGAAAAAAAGAAAGAAAGAAAGAAAGAAAGAAAAAAGAAAGAAAGAAAGAAAAACGAAAGAGCGCAGAGGAAACAGAAAAACAAAAGAAAGAAAGAAATAAGAAAGAAAGAAAAAAGAAAGAAAGAATGAAAGGGCACCGCGGAAACAGAAAGCAGAAGAAAGAATGAAAGAAAAAGAAAGAAAGAACGTTGACGAAACGAAAAAGTGCCGAGGAAACAGAAGGCAGAAGAAAGAAAGAAAGAAAGAAAGAAAGAAAGAAAGAAAGAAAAAAATCAGGAAAAGGAAGCAACGAAGGAGGGAAGGAAGCCAGTTGTATTTATTAGAAGACAAAGAAGAAAGGAAAGAAAGGATCAAGAAAGGAATGGTGCAAGGAATGACGGAAGGAAGGGAACAAAGAAGAAAAGAAGTAAGCAAAGAAGGAAAGAAAAGACGATAAAAAAGATGTGGAGAGCTGACGTCCTGAAAGGACATAGCACATAAATGAAGATATATTTTTAGAAATAATTTATTTTTTGCAACGCATTACTTTATTAGACAGGCCAAATATATAAATCAAAATGGATACTAACAAATAATTCAATAAAGATTTAGTTCGTATGCGTACTTCTCTTCGGAAGTAATAACTCCTAAAGAAGTGAACGTCGGTGGAATAAATGTTGAAAATGGACCTTCCATCCATCCATCTTGCAAATTTATAAGTCTACAATTCGTCAGGTGATACGAATATTGCTGCCACGTCTGGTTTTGTGAATATCGTGATATATCGTGAGTATATTGACAGGACAAAAGAAGAATCAGCAATATTAATGGTCCTGATTTGGCCGCTCAGCTTCAGTCACTTTCCCATCGCCGTAACATAGATTCCCTGTGCCTTTTTCTATAAATATTTTCACGGTAATTGTTCTGATGATTTTCCCCTTTAGGTAACGCACGAATTTAAACGCAGTACTTGATTGGCAGCTACGTCTCGTAATTTCACTATGAAATAAATAGTTGTAACCGAGTTATATTCTAATATTTTCTGCGTTAACACTTTTCATTTGTGGAACTCTCTTCCGGCATCTTGCTTTCCAGGCCACTTGCGATCTTCAAAAATTTAAATACATTGTCAACCGTCATCTTGAATTCTGATCTTTTATCGTACTCGCTGTTTCTTTTACTCTCCGTGAACCCCTTGCATCTTAGTGGCTTTATCACTTTGTCAGGGATGAAATGATTAAAAGAATATACCGATAAACGTCAATTGGTTACAAAATTCGTTTTAACAAGGCATGAGAAAAATTTGGTATGGTGGGGAATGACTATCAATAGCGACTCTTCAAAATGTAATTTGATGACGTCACTTTTACGTAACTTTGAGTTTCAAATAAATGAACGGAGACGATTATTTTTCCTTAGAGAAAAATCCACCCGGAACATCTTTATCCAAACCAGCCCTCTTAAATGTCTTCTGACTTCTTAATTTAGGATAAAAGGAGACTTGGACAAAGCGTTTCATTTGAATAATGAATAAAAGGGGTGACTGGAATAAGGATATCCCTGGTGAAGTTTCTCCAAAAAAGAGAATAATCGTACCGGCCCATTTATTTGCTAAAGTTTGATGTTAAATAACTTTCATAAGAATTCTTCACATTTCATGAGTAATCGTCACCTTTCAAGATCATTCTTCCCATTTCATAAGCATTCTTCACATTTCATGAGTATTCTTCACATTTCATGATCATTCTTCACATTTCATGATCATTCTTCACATTTCAGAAGTAATCGTCACCTCTCAAGATCATTCTTCACATTTCATGAGTATTCTTCACCGTTCATGATCATTCTTCTCATTTCATGAGTATTCTTCACATTTCATGATCATTCTTCACATTTCATGAGTAATCGTCACCTCTCAAGATCATTCTTCACATTTCATGAGTATTCTTCACATTTCATGATCATTCTTCTCATTTCATGAGTATTCTTCACATTTCATGATCATTCTTCACATTTCATGATCATTCTTCAGATTTCATGAGTAATCGTCACCTCTCAAGATCATTCTTCACATTTCATGAGTATTCTTCACCTTTCATGATCATTCTTCTCATTTCATGAGTATTCTTCACATTTCATGATCATTCTTCACATTTCATTAGTGTTCTTCACCTTTCATGAGCATTCTTCACATTTCATGAGCATTCTTCACATTTCATGAACATTCTTCACCTTTCATGAGTATTCTTCACCTTTCATGAGTATTCTTCACATTTCATGATCATTCTTCACATTTCATGAGTATTCTTCATCTTTCATAAGCATTCTTCACCTTTCATGAGCATTCTTCACATTTCATGAGTATTCTTCACTTTTCATGCGTATTCTTCACATTTCTTGAGCATTCTTCACCTTTCAAGAGGATTCTTCAACTGTCGTGAGCATTCTTCACATTTCATGAGCATTCTTCACCTTGCAAATGCATTCTACACCTTTCATGAGAATTATTCACCTTTCGTGAGTTTTCTTGCATCTCATATGAATATGAATTAAGTGTCCATGTATTATTTCTTGTAAAATTCTTCCTAAATTACTATTTTTCCATGTTTTTGAATTCTTCAACCGAATTCGATATATCTTTATGTATAACAAATAATATTTTCTATCCCGCCATATGTCTACTTGGGTCGTCAAAGAAGTATCGAATGGAAAGACTTCTGTCAGTGCAAGAAGTCAAATGAAGGTAACATTTTTTTTTAATTCTAATATTCAAGGTAAGTAGGCAGTCGCTACTCCGAAGATTGGCGCTATACATTATTTCTTATTTATAAGCATTACTTTCGTGTCACCTACAGTACGAGGTAAAAAAAATGGATGCACCCATAGGAAGACAATTTTTGTATTTTTACGAAGACAAGTTTGTAATAGAATTCGTTTATTAATATAGGGTATTAATACAGGTGTATATATGTATATTATACAAGTCAAAAATGACTTAGTATTTTGTTGGGTAAAGTTTTGCTTTAATAACGGCCTTAATTTTCCGTGGCATGCTATAGACTAAATTCTTAATAAGTCAACGTCCTTGGCCAGATTTTTCTAGCATTTCTTTAGTCGTTAAAAAGCTCATCTTCTGTTTTAACTTTCTTATTACAGGCGTGCTTGTCCATTATCGCCCAAAGGTTTTCAATTGAGTTAAGGTCAGGACTGTAACTAGGCCACTGGAAGAGTTGCAATTTAACCTCGTCACGCTTCCTCTCGAGATAACGTTTATTCTTTAAGGCAGTATGCTTAGGATCGTTATTGTGTTTAGACGTGAAACGTTTAAACGTGGGCAAAAAAAAATTTACGACACATTTACACTATTTACATAATTCGGACTATTGTCCAAATCTTTGTCGCCATATTTATTACAACGTTTCGGCCTTCTTCAGGTCATTAGAATGTTGAACTAAACCCTTTATTTCGCTCGCTGGCATAGACTGTTCTAGTTCCACGTGCCATGTTTAATGGATGTCAGTTTTTAGTTATTTTCCTGTTAATTCCCCTCTCCAAGTTCTCCACTGCCTTAACCGGGTATTGAACCCACACTCTTTGGGTCCTGTCAATGGATCTAACCAACACTATCCACTGTACCATGTGGCTTTTGGCGACAAAGATGAGGACAATAGTCCGAATAATGTAAATAGTGTATATAATACCTCATCTCAGAAATATAGACAGATACTGAATGACACATTTGATTAACAAGATTGTTGTGGCATAGATGCTGCTCCCTGATTTCCTTTATTTTGTAAAAATTACCAACTCCTGCTGCTATTACTCACTTGACTTGGTAAAAATACAAAAATCGACATTCTATGGGTGCGCCATTTTTTTCTTTTTCGCCTCGTACAGTAACTATTTGAAAACAAATAAATTTTATTCTTTTGACTGATTGATTTATCATTTAGCTTTGTTTAATTATTGTATTTTCTTGAATTCCTGCGTAAAGTATTAAAGGAAAGAGGTAAGAAAGGACTAACTACTAACTGTAAGATGGCAGAAAGTAAAATTGTCAGCAAAAGAAACAGTTCAAGATGCAAAAAAAAAAAAAAAATTCCAATAGGATATGTCAAGATCAAACAAAAATAGAAGCTTAAAGATGTGGGGAATATTTTAACAGACGGCAGGAAAAAGTGATATCAAATTCTGAACGCGCATTGGAATAGCGAAAGATGCCTTGCTAAAACTAAACAAAGTATCAAGACAATTTCGCTGGAAACAAATAAATGAGTGTCATCCAATATCAATCCTCGTATATAGCATTGAATACTGGACAATTTATTTACAGATGAATAGTAAACTTGAAGCAAGAGAAATATGGATGCTGAGAATATTATTGACCGAAAATGTTAGCAACGATGAAGTTTTAGAGAAAAAGAAATCAAAAAGGAAACTTATACTTAACACCAGAAAAAGACAATTCAGGTTTCTAAGACACATAATGAGGAAAGAGAGCTTGGAAAATCTGATACTCACAGGACAGATTGAAGGTAAGAGTGACAGTGAAAATAGTGCATGATATATTTAGTGAAC
The DNA here is from genome assembly GCA_903632075.3 of Acanthosepion pharaonis. Taxonomy (NCBI): domain Eukaryota; kingdom Metazoa; phylum Mollusca; class Cephalopoda; order Sepiida; family Sepiidae; genus Acanthosepion; species Acanthosepion pharaonis. Next base: position 561,482 of record CAHIKZ030005617.1, read on the forward strand.
TTGTGCAAATGGATGGCAGAACAGTTTATAGCTTTATAGCAACAAATGATAGTGAAAGTGAATAATAAATTTGTGTGTAAGAATGGAAGATATTAAAATAAAAAAAAAAAAGATTCCATTTGTTTTAGAAAGTTTCCGATGAAGAAATACGACAAAACTTAGAAAAATATGTTCAGTGAAATAGCTTTATTTGAAAAGCATGTATAGCTAAGTAGAATATTAAGAAATAGAAACAAGGAAAAGTGTACTACACTTCTACGTGATATCTGGGAAGTATTTTAACAGAGAACGGAAAGAGTGACACTGAATCCAGATAGCGAAAAATGCATTCCAAAAGCTAAGCAAAGTACCAAGAAATAGGAAAACTTCGATAGAAACAAGAAAAAGATTACTAAACTGTTACATGATATTTGTCCTCCTGTATGGCAGTTAGTGCTGGACAATCTCCTCAAAGATAAAGAGACTTGAAGCAGCAGAAATTTTGTTCTACGGAAGGATGCTGAGAATAACATTAGCCAAAAATGTGAACAATGACGAAGTTTAGAGAAATATGAAAACAAAAAGAATGCTTATAATTAGAATCAGAGAACCGAGTTCGAATTCCAATCGAGTTCGTTAGATTTACTTACGCACTAATACCCTTGGGAAAGGTATGAATCCATCTCTTCTCCTCCCAGCTATGGGTTGAATAGCACGACAGACTGGGTTCTTTAGCCTTGATTGGCAACCAGTCTACCACAGAAAGAAATGGTAACCTACCCCTGGAAAAAAGCCTGCCTCGTCAATCATGTATCGAAAGACACATGATCGCCCAAGCTTGTATGACGTATGGCACTTAACTGATACCTAGAATCGTAAACAGTTGATATTTCAGGGAAACACTATGAGAAAATAATGTTGTATACCCCCTCCGTTCTGTTGAGGTCTTTTAGTTGACGGTCTTGAAGCGATCATGATAAACTTGTCTTCCTCTTTTCTCTCCCTTTTCCTTCTATTCTCTGTCGGGTGATCGCTAGAGGCTTTTTTTTAGTTCCGATGTAAAAGGGATTTTAAAACTTATCTATTTTATCAACACGTCAAGATGTACATTTTTAACGAGCCAGTGGTGGGGGGGGTCGCTCTATCAAACACATTGGGGAGCAAGTTCCCCGAGATACGAAATAACCCCGTCTAATGTCTATGACGTGTAAAACTTAACTCCTTGAAATCACTTTCGAACTCTAACATTCCCACGTTCGGCTCAGCCAATAATAATCGACATCCCTGACCCCAAGATCAGCTTCAAAAGGTCTGAGCCAAATACACTGCCACTAAAAAATAATAGTCTGAAACTATTAGTTAACAATGAATTTGACGTTCACAGGACATACTGAAAGCGTTCTGGGTATGACGATAAACTACATCTGCGTCCTGGGTATGACGATAAACTACATCCGCGTTCTAGGTACGACGATAAACTACATCCGCGTCCTAGGTATGACGATAAACTACATCCGCGTCCTAGCTATGACGATAAACTACATCCGCGTCGTGGGTATGACGATAAATATATCGAAAGTCAAGTTTGAATAGACGACCATTTTTTTAAACAGTGTGAATTAGGTCTAGATTTTTTTTTCGAAAGCCTGTATCTGTTAGATTTCATATCCGAAACAAAAGAATCATCCTGGGTATGACGATAAACTACATCCGCATCCTGGGTAAGACGATAAACTACGTCCAGCATCAAGGCCTCTGACCAGGAGGTTTTGAGGAGCGTGGAACCACTTCTAAATTGCTGGTGTTCGCAGGTCCACAATAAGTCGGGGTGGTAGCACCTGTCAGGGTCCCAGCTATGGGCAAAATATTTAACCCCAGAAAAGAGGTCAAAACACTATAAAAGTATAAAAATAGGTTTTCATACCAGCAATACATTTTTGGAAAATTTTTTTACCAGCAATACATTTTTGAAAAATATATTACCAACAATTTTTTTTTTTAAATTTATTAACAGCAATAAAAATCTTGTCGGCATTAAATAACCCATTGAGGTTGATATGCCGTAAAACAAACTAAACCATACTGAAAAAAGAGGGGCAAAGAAAAACAGAAAATAACCCAGTTTGTGTAACTGGATGGCAGAACACATAAAGGAAGATATAGTTAAATAAAAAAAAAAACATTGTTAAGACCTACGAAGGATAGGAAGCCGTGTTCGTTCATGTCCTAAAAGGACGCGGTACATAGAAGAAGATTCATTAAATCGAATGTTAAACATTTATCTTTTTTTTTTTTTTCGGGTTCGATTTCATCTCTATTTTCCGCCTTCACATCTTCCTCCGTCTTTTTCTCCTACTCAGCCATATCACGCTGTAAGTTAAGCAACGTTGAACCTGGTCAGTACCTAGATGAGTGACCACTTGGGATGTGCGGGTGGTGCGTGGATACTAGCTCTGGATGAGAAATCGGAGAGACGTGCTTGAATTTCATTTGCGTTCGTTATATTCACTTACGTGCAAATACTCCCGGGAAAGGTATGAATCCACTTCTTCTCCTCCCAGCTATGGGTTAAATAGGAAGTCTTGTATCAGAAAATTATTATTAACACTAAAAAAAAACACCTTACAATCCAATAAATGTTCCGGCTTTAATTAATCTTAAGAAGGTTGATAAGCCGTAAAAGCAAATCAATCAATCTTCTTTTTCTTTTTTTCGTTTGCTTATTTGCCTCTTTTTTAATCATCATTGCATTTAGAATATCTATCTTTCTCTTTTTTCTTCTTCCTCTTTTTAGAATGAATCGCCTTCTCTGTCTTTTTAATTCTTCCTCTCTTTAGAATGAACCGCCTCGTCTGCCTTATTCCTTCTTTTTTTGGGGGGGGTGACAAATATTGGATCGTTTCTTGGCCTATGGCTGAGATTCGATCAAGGCTTCGACTAGCTTGGACTGGCTCCGGCCTGGACTTGCTAGGACAAGTCATGACCAGCTTTGGCTAAGCTCTGACCAGCTTGGACAAGCTATGACCAATTTTAACCAGTGGCCTTTGAGTGGAAACACTCGGGTCTCCCACGTTAAACGACCTTGTGTCACATCTTGACCTTGTGGGTGTCAAGTAAATACCATTCCTTCTTTCTCTTCATCTTTATCGATTCTTTTGGAGTGAACCTCCTCGTCTTCGTCCTTGTCTTCGCCTTTCTCCCGATCATTTTCTTCATGACCTTATTTGGAGTGAACTTCGCCCTCCTCCTCCTCCTCCTCCTCCTCCTCAATCTTCTTCTCCTTCATTTTCTTGTCTCGTTTTCCTCTCTTCTTTTCCCCTTTTATTTAAATCCCACTCCGTTCAATTTCTTCTTCCTCTCTTCTTCTTCATCTTTCGGCTTTGTCTTATACTTCCCTTTATTTTTCTCTTTTCCTTATCACAGTGAAAGCTTTTCTCCTTCCTTTCATTTTTTTCTTTGTTTCTTTGCTCAATACTTTTTCTTGATCTCTTTCTTGTTTATTCTCGTTCTTCCTTGCTCTCTTCTCTTCTTCCCTTTTTCTCTTCTTTACTTACTCGCTCCTTTTCTTTCTACCTTTCTTCTTTGCTCATTTCCTTCCCTAGTTGGTCACTTTTTTTCTTATTACCTTCTTTTCTTCTTTGCTCTTTTCTTTCTTTCCTTGTTTGTTTTATTTTTTCCTTTAGTTACATCCTTTTTTCTTTCTTGGCTCCCCCCTTTCTCCTTTCCGTCCAACTTTTCTCCCTTCATTCCTTCATTGGTTCCTTTCTTTTTCTCCTTTCCTTCCATATTTATTTTCTTCTCCCCCCCCCGGAACCGTCTGATTCTGTAATCACAGAAACCGCTCGTCTGTGATGCTTATTCACGCTTGAGTGACCACGCCCAAATTTGTCTAACAAGAGTTCTAACGAGAGGTGACCTTCAGCAAATAAATCTCAGTTTATTTTCTGAAATTACCAAACAGATCAATCACAAAAAAAACATCGCCTCGTAAGCAAATGCGAAATTAAAACAAACCTTTTAATGTTACTTGCCATCCAAAATACTATAGGTTTATATATATCATCAGTCATAGCTGAAAAAATGACGTATCCTTATTCGTTTTAGGCTGTGGGCCTGGTAAATTTGCTTTTTAACACCCGGCTAAATATCTCTTAAAATGTTCCCAAATTGTCATAATTCCGTGCAAATGTACATGCTGAACTCGAAATAACAATTAAATTATAAAGAAACCCAGCGTTTTGAAGTTATCGGGAAATTGTTGGTCATACGTCCCCCATTACTGCCATACTCTTTAGTAATACAGTGCGGGGTACTTCCGCTGGCTACAGAGTGTAAATAAGGTAAAAGACTGGGTGTAGGGGTGATTGAGGAAAGTGTAAAAAGAAGAAAGGAGGAGGTAATAGGAGAACGAGGATCAAGGCAACAGAAGATGTCGACAGACATTACATTTAAAGTTTTGAAGATTATACACTGCGTGCCAAATTATTATCGAGATAACTTTTTTTCTAGTTTTTCAAAAACTGTCCAATCAATTCACACAAACTTTTCGCGCAATATTGGCAACACTGACCTGCGCAATCACTGAAATTTTCGTATCAATCTGCGCAATGTAAACAAACTGGTGCCATATTTGTTATCAGCACAGGGATTTGACCGTGCCAAATTATTAGAAAGGTTTAGTAAAATTCCCAGAATTGATCAAACAAAACGTTTATTAATGTTGCAAGTGAATGTTTATGATCAAAAGAAGCTAATAAATAAGATAATCAAACAAATAATAACAGATACAAAAAAGGCACAGTTTTAAACAAATTAATAGGAAATATGCTTTCCCTGTTTTGAAATTACTTGAAGAAGTCGACGATCCATAGAATTTGTTAATTGTAGGATGTCATCTGCTGTAATGCCGCGAAACATGTCAAGAATTGTTTCCCGCAACTCAGCGTGGCTCTTGAATTGTCGTCCGTTGGCGTACAGTCTTCGCTTCATGATGCTCCAAAGGTTTTCGATTGGGTTCAAATCCGGAGAATTTGCTGGCCACTTCATTTTTCGAGGTCCATAGAAGCCTAACTGTTTCGAATATTCAGTAGTCTTGTGAGCAGCATGTGAGGGAGCATTATCTTGCATAAAAACAATGGCCCTTCTGAAGGCAACTCTTTGCCTATTCATCCACGGTTCAAGATTCTCCTTCATAAACGCTATGTGTGCATCAGGAGTCATTTTGACGCCATCTGGTACTCTCCATGGGCCCACTAATGTTTTTTTTCTCCAATAATACCTCCCCAGATCATTATGCCTCCACCGCCTTGTTGACGTCTCAAACGCTGATGGCGATTCTGTCCGTTCATTAACCAGCCTTTGCACCATCTATCTGGCCCATCAAGTGTTGCTCGAGTTTTGTCTGTAAACAAAACTTTAGAGAAGTCAATCTTCATATTGTCCTCGGCCCATTTCAATCGATTTTGAATGTGATTTCTCGTCAACGGATGCTTAGATAAGAGGTTGGACTGTTGTTGCTATTTCCCTCATATACCGACACCGAGTACTTTTAGACACAGTAGGATCCCCAATGCGACTGAAAAGTTCTTGACTAGTAAGTCCAGGGTTCTTCGTGGCCTCTCGTTTAAGTCGTGACATGAGACGACGTGAAATAACCCTCGGCTTGCATTTATCTGCCCTTTTGCGTACTTGTGTAGGATCGGCGGTGAACTTTTTCACTGTTTGATGACACCTCCCTATCATTTTAGAAATTTCTAGGGTAGATTTACTTTTTGAGAGTTCTGAGGTTCTTTTCAGCATCACTTAAACTGCCTTTACGGTCTAGCTTTTCACTAAATTCTTACACTTTTCTAATAATTTGGCACGCTCAAATCCCCGTGCTGATAACAAATATGGTGCCAGTTTGTTTACATTGCGCAGATCAGTAAGAAAATTTCATTGATTGCGCAGGTCAATGTTGCCAACATTGTGTGAAAGCTTTGTGTGAATTGATTGGACGGTTTTTGAAATATTAGAAAAAAAGTTATCTCGATAATAATTTGGCACGCAGTGTAGTTATCAGGCAAGCAAGCAAGAGGAAGTGAGTTCCCCTGTCGGGAAGTGCGAGAGAATAAGCTGTTGACGTAGAAGAGGCGGCTACATTTAACCGTTTCGACAGTAAAAGGGTGGTACCGAGATACCAACCTAGTAGCACGCTTAAATTCGTGTAATCGGGGGCACCAGTGAAAATGTCTCGTTAGAGTAAATGCTATGAAAATATGTATAGAAAAGACAGAGGGAGGCTACATTATGTCGGTGAGAAAGTGACTGGAGTGGAGACCCCAATTCAGGAAAGATCTCGTTGTATAACTGTTTTTTGGATTTTGTCGAGAATCTTTAGATGAACAGTGTGCACCAGACCAGATATGGCTACAGTATTCCATGCATAGACGAATGGTAGATTTGTAGATGTGAAGGATAGACTTAGACGAGAAAAACCTTCTCGCATGACGCAGATAACTAACTTTATGGCGAAAGTGCGGATATAATTTTTGACTTAGCCTCGTACATATGATGCATGCCGACTTTTTAAACGAAGATGACCATCGCTGACAAGTTGGATCAAATGTTTTTGGTTCTCGTGAGAACGACAACGGCATTTGAAGTCAGCAAGTTATTTTTTTTTAATCATTTCACCCAAAGCAGAGCAATTATGCCACTTAGCCACAAGGGGATGCTGAGTGGGACAGAGAATATATGGAAAAGAAGAGATTATTAAGTAGAGAGAACAATAAACGAACGGAATTTAAGAATGCAGAAGATAACGCTTAAACGGCGATTCCTTCAAACTGGAAAGCAAGAAGCTGGAATAGAATTCCACAAGCGTCAAATACGAGAAAAGAAACTGTTAGCATAGAACTTACGGTTACATCTAGCCATTTCAACTGTAAAATGACTAGACCACGCCGCCCATCTAGTGATGCGCTCAAATTCATAGTCTAGTTAAGAACTTCTCATGATTATTGAAGTGTACCCAACTAAGTTGTTTTGTAAAGGGCCTGGCCTGTTTTGTAAAGTCTGTTCCCCTTGCTCGTGGATATCCATGCGACGGCTGGGACCGGATTGGTTTCTGCAAGTTTTATGACACACCCTGCATGTTAAGTTATTTTCAGCGTAATATTGATGGTAATTCGTGAAAGGTCTACCAAGCTGACTCTTCTTTTGGTTGATTACGGCTGCATTGGAGAAAGATACTCTGCCACATTCATCACATGTAAATTGTTGGGTCTAAGATTTTCCCGTTTCTAGCTGCACGCTTGACATTTGCCCAACTCATTGAATGTTTTTGGAAGATCTCAGTTCTTTCATGAATTGTACCCCTCAACTTATATCGATCACACGCAACAGTTTCCCTACTCAGGGTCACTTATATGGCAGGCTGTAAGAGACTCTGAAGATGTCCTTTGGTTTATATTGTGGTCGAGTGCCGTATTGCAGTTATTTGGATATCCTATTAGCATCAAGGCCAATAATACACACACACACGAACACACACACACACACACAAAATACAAATAATGTCATAAGTTTAATATTCGTGTTTAATTTTGTAAAACTTCTTTTCTTTAAGGCAAATACCTCTCCTGACCCCTATCTCGTGCTTTTCGGCTGACTGAAACATTAAAATAGATAAAATCTGTATTCTTTTTTTTTTTTTTAGATTTCAATGTCAAATTCTACTTCCTGTCCCTCCTAACTGAATAGACACCGGATTGATAAGACAGACGACATCTATTTCCATATGAGATAATTTTGAATGTTATTGTTTATTAATATATGGTGGAATCTCCTGTCGTATTCGGCGTATGAGGCTCAAGCAGATCAGTTCCTAAGAACCGACACCATCACTATATGATTTGATTATAGTGGTGAAGGCTTTGTGCAGAACTAATAACACTTTTTGAAGGGCCGAATACTACGTGCCATAAGGTCCCCAAACAACCCTCCACAGGTTTTGAATTCAGAGTGTTCCTTCTCTTAGAAAAGTTGCTATAGAACCCAGTCTGTCTTGCATCCAAGGGTATTTGCACGTAAGTGAATGTAATGTATTCGAACTTATCTCTTTGATTCTCAAACAACCCTCTGCAGGTTTTGAATTCAAAGTTGTCCTTTTCCTCGACCAGTTACCATCCAAGGCTATAGAACCCAGTCTGTCCTGCTATTCGCCCATAGCTATAGGGAGAATTGCTGGGATTGCTTGCTGTAAAGATAAAAAATTTTACTTAAAAAAATATTTAAATATAACATTTTTAAAAATCGTAATATAAATATACTTGATATAGAAAAATAATTTTACTGACGGTAAGTAACTCTGATACATTTTACTTCTACTAAATGAAATATAGTCTATAAAAACTAATAAAGAAAAAATTTTAAAGTTGTAATTAAAAATGTAGTTAATTAAAATGAATTCTAACCTAAACTTCTTTTAAATTGTAATTAAATAAATAAATAAAGTCTACTAAATCAGAGAAATGAAAATTTTACTTTAGTAATATTTAAATATAAAATTTTAAAAAAATCGTAATATACTTGATGTGATAATAATTCTACAAACTGTAAGGAATTCTAATTACATTTAATTGTTCTTGAAAGAAATGTAGTATATTAAAAATTAAAAGTAAAAATATTTCAAATCGTACTTAAATAAAATGTAATCTTACCTAAACAACCCCCCACCCCCCCAAAAAATCTTTAAATATACGAAAGAAAAAAATGCCGTAAGAATTTTAGCCGTTAACAATATAATTTTAAAAAAATCTAGACGACAGGCTTTTAACGGAAGTTAGATTTCATTGAAAAATGCACCCCTTCCCACGACCCAAACGTAGCAATAACTGATACATTAAATTATAGACATATTGAAAACCCATTCACCCCTGTCTAGAAAAATAGATTTATCTGTAACCTTGAAAACATGAATTTTGTTTTAGCTGTGTATTTAAAACCCAGTAATTTTTAAAAAGTTACTCCAAAATTCGCTTGAAGATGAAATGGAACTAATGTCTTTAATTTAATCACAAAATTAAATTCGGGGCTTTTAGTTTCCATTTTTGAAACATGGTTAGAACTGTGTAGCGAAAAAAAACATATTTTAAATCAATTAATTTATAATATTAATGCTCTGTAAATTTACATTGAGCACTATATTGTAAAAATAAAAATATCTATAACAATACCGGATCTTGCTGTTCTTTCTTTATATATATATATATATATATATATATATATATATATATATATATATATATATTAGGTACCTCCACTTTTCGCTGAAAAACAGCATAGTATGATGAATAAAGTCTCCAAACTTAATAAGTTTTATCGTCAAAATGTTTATTAAGAGAAAAGACGAAAATATTTTTTAAATTTTAGTGTTTTTGCGCTTTTTTTCCTGTGAAAAACATATTCGTTTAGAAATTCTTACAAAGATCAAATAATTATCGGATTTTAATGAAAATTTCAGGATTTATTTACTGATTTTATTCACAAATAAATGGAATTAGTTTTGATATTTATTGTTTTAGAAAATTTTGGTATTTTTTTCTTACCCACCACTTACGTAATTTCATGAAATTTCGAGAAATTAAATTTTCTTTCCTAAAATTTTTATTTTTTAATAGCAGGACTCCTTGGAGACTGTAAATCATCCAATTTTTTTCAAACTGCTGCTATTTTCCCGGAAATCTGCACTGAATATTAAACTAAAAATGCAACAACAATGACATTATATAATTATAAATGCTTTTAATTTATAAAAAATATTTATTAAGAACACTATTGTGTTAAGAAAAAATGGATTTTTACAAGAATTATTTCCATTTTTTAAATTTTAATTATAATAATTTATAATAATTTAAAAATCGTTTAAAAATCTCCATATTTTTTTTCTTTTAGGTGATATTGCAGTTAGGTGCAAACTATATTTACGAATCAAAAATTGAAAAGCTTAATATAAGTCGTTTTGCACATGGATTTTTAAAATAATTAATTTTTTTTTAGTTTAAAGGTTTCCATTTTTGTATGTATGATAGTCTGTACATGACATCATTATTAATTAAAAGGTCATGTGGTGTAAGAGTTGTCCTAACATAAACTGAGAACTTCCATTGCCTTCAATTCTTTATTCATTTCGTGTTTACGTCTCAACAGGTTACGCACATCATCTCTTCAAAATTGTAAAACTTTAAATAAGTTACTTTTTTTTAATTTCTATTTCACTAGATATTTTTATTTTATGCATTTATTTTAGTGTGGGTCATACTTCGATTGAGTAATTTTTTAAAACTATTTTAGAAGAAACAATCTAGGATTTTTTTTGTTAGTAGTTTTTTGTAATTTTTTCAGTTTATTCTTTTTTATAGTATTTTAAATTTTTCTTTTTTCAGAAAACATCTTCAAATGTAAGTCTATAACATTATAGTAATTAAAAGTCAATAAAATATTAGATAACTGCTGAAAATACAGGGTGTCGATAAAGTTCGTGTGCACTGTAAAAAATTTAAAACTTTATTTGTATTTGCGATAGAAATAATTTATAAAAAGGATTAGAAAGAAGTAAATCTATATTTTTTAAGGTTTTATTGAAATTTTATTTAAGTTTCTACATGTCCACCATCATTAGCAATACAAAGGGTAATACGATTTTGCAGTTCACGGAAAACATTTACCAACTGATTGACAGTAATGCCTAAAATTACATTAGTTATTTTAGCTATACTTAAAACTAGGTACATTAAACTTTATAACATTTTTTACAGATTATTTCTATCGCAAATACAAATAAAGTTATAAATTTTTTAAAGTGCACACGAACTTTATGAACACCCTGTATTATGTTAATTTATAAAAAAAATACTAGGTAGTTAAAAACCAAAAATAATGTGTTCACTTAGATTTCGCAAATTTATGTCAATTCTGGTCATTCATACTTAGCTGTCAACACGTTAGCCTGCCAATTACATCAATCAGCCCATCAAAAAAACAGGGCATGAGATTAAGAAATGCTTGTATATTACGTTTTTTATGCTAGAAGTGAATAATATTTGTTTCAAATCAGATTAATTTAACTTTAAATTTTGTAATTTTCCTCAAATAATATATTTTATTTTTCGAAGATTTTTAACATCAGTAATTAAATTTTGTTTACAAATATCTTAAGATTTGGAAAATAGCTTGTAATCGATTTTGTGAAAGCCAGCAAAAATTGAAATTGCTATCTATATAATTTCTGTTTGAAATACACCAGAGTATTTTGCTTACTGGAAATAGTAAATTTAATAATTTAGCTTTCAATTAAAGCTAAAATGAAATATTGAAGAATGCTTTTGCATTTCACAAAATTCATTTTAAACCTTACGTATCTGTTGTGTTGTCCTCTCTATAAAGAGTCTATGTTAGACACGTCCGCCTACTACAAGATTAGTAGGAGAGAAGGCCTTGAACGAACAGTCGAGCAGATTGTTCATCTGTCGAACTCTGTGCCTCGAGCAGAGAGGAACCCGGACGAGGCATTGCCGCAGGGCAAAGTTTCGTCCGGGGAGGTAGACAGGCCCTGAACCCGTTTATGCGGGTTCTGAGGGAATATTTTTGGCCGAGCCTACGGGCTTGGAGAACCCACGGTAAACTTGGCCTTTTGCCACATACATCCCTTGGGGGGGGCTGTTAAATATAACAGTTAAATAAACTGCTGTCGAACATTATGCCTTTGGGCAGAGAGGAACCCGCACGAGGCTTTGCCACGGTAAACTTGGTCTTGTGCCACATACATCCCTCGTGGGAGGTGGGGCTGTTAAATATTTACAGTCTAATAGATTGAATGCTGGATCATCCGATACTCACTCACTAGTCGTGTAATACTTTCCTGTTGTATCCATCGTTTAATATATGATATATCTGTACCACGTGTTTTGTTATTTCTTCAAACATTTCTTTGGGTCATAACAGTATCGAAAATTCATACCGAATTAGTAGAGATACCTAATATATATATATATATATATATATATATATATATATATATATATATATATATATAGTGTCTATTTAGGCAGCAATTTTTCATTGATGCATGTTTCATTAAATAATATAGACAAGTTTTGTCTATTTATTTTAAGTAAGTTCCTTTCATATTGTCTGAAAAGCTTAATCACATTATCATTGAAAGACGAAAGGAAAATCACCATATTGATACATGTTTTTCAATCCTATCTAAGCTTTCGGCTTACATAAGCCATTATCAAAGATGACCATTACATTTCAATATATCAAACAATACACGGACGAAACAATAATGATAGTCTGTTTTTGTTGCATGAAAAATTTCAAAGCAGCAACAAACTTGTGTATACGCGACGCGGAAGCAAAAATCGCGTCGCAGCTCCTGACGTCACACATGACCACGCGAGAGTGTAAACGAAAAGTGTTAAGTATGTGAAGCCGTTGGTATACACCAATGGCTTCTGTTATCAATTATAGGCATACATATAACTAAAATAAATCCTAAAGAGCCAGGCAAACCTACCTAGGTTTCACCTAAACGGATCTTCAACTTAAGCTGACTAAAAATGATATGACGAAACAGTATTTATTGATAAAACATTAATAACTAATAAGCATAAAACCACGTGACAGAAGAAAAAAAAACCAAAGCCTTCATTCCAATAACCAGAATCTCAATCTTTGATTTAATAAACTATTATGTTCATTGTAGGTGGCTATAGCTTATTTTTCCTCCATACATAACGAACATATATTTATGACATTTTCTTTCATATTTCCCATTTTAAAAAGAGTTCACGACCATATTCTTGTTTTATATTCCATATGTATGTAGACAGGCCGGTACTATGCTTGTAAGTTTTGCGATTAAAGCTATTAGGTTGGTGCAAAGATAATGACGTAAGAATGTCGTTTTTTTACCTTAAAAAATACGTCAAAAAACGACATTATTGTGTCATTATTTTTGCACCAACCTAATATTTAAATGATTGTTGTAACGTTACCCTTGGGTGGATCCTATGTAAACTTTGGGGTTCTTATCAATATTATTTGGTTTGTTTCTGTATGCTTCGACTTTATAAACTACACACTCCTGTTGGCATTTGCCCTTAAGTGGACAGGCGTCCTTATTACTACAGTTACACTTAGGTGTCGGTGGGGGGTTGTCTATGATTTTTTCCTATTATATTTATTAATTAAGTTAGTCATATTTGGCATGCAACTATAACTTAATTTCACATAGGTTTTATTGAAAATTTTGTACAATACATTTGTCGGGGGCGGGGGAAATTCTTTTTTAGTAATTTGAAAAACATTTTTCCTATTTTAGTTTTAACTGCAAAATTATATGGGGTCGGGTTACATGATAATATCTTCCTGGCTCTATTTTTGTGTTTGTCTTTCGTGCATTTATGAGTATCAACATATATTACTTTGCTTTTGTGTCCACAATTTTTAAGGCCTTTTCATAATCTTGTTTATCTTTATTAACATTTAGATTATCAACAAATACTGTTTCGTCATATCCTTTTTAGCCAGCTTAAACTGAAGATCAGTTTATGTGAAACCTAAGTCGATTTTCCTAGCTTTTTAGGATTTATTTTATTTATACCCGCTCTACTTAGCATATTGAGCACTCTACATTTTAGTCTTACTATTCGATTGGTTTTTTTTTCTTTGGACTAAAGACTTGAGGCAATGGACGATTTATTTCGCCCTGTTCAAATGTTTTTAGTTCTTTCTTTTTTTTCCAATTTTTTTCACGGGTACCGATTTTTTTTACATATCTGTAAGTTGTGCTATCCGGGCTTTTTTTTTCCAACCGAGTATTACTATTATATATATATATATATATATATATATATATATATATATATATATATATATATATATATATATATATATATATATATATATATATATATATATATATATATATTAACATTTCTCGACTTAGTTTGACCCTAGATATTTGCATTAAGACAGAGAGGATGGTGTGTGTGTGTGTGTGTGTGTGTGTGTGTGTGTGTGTGTGTGTGTGTGTGTGTGTGTGTGTGTTTGCGTGTCTTGTATATATCTTACATATATGTCCATGTACACATGCTCTTTTTCACATACAAAAGCACACACACACACATATGCGTGTGTGGGTGTGTGTCTGTGTGTTTGCGTGTTTTCTATATATCTTTGATATATATCCATGTACACACGCTCTTTCACCCCCCACACATAGATAAACAGAACTAAGATAGATAGATAGATAAATCTGAACCAAGGAAACGTGATAAGTAGATACATCTGAACCAATTGAGATAGATAGATAGATAGATGCGAACCAATGAAACGTGTTAACTAGATACATCTAGACCAATTGAGATGATAGATAGATAGATAGATAGATAGATAGATAGATAGATAGATAGATAGACAGGCAGGCAGGCTTTGGGGCCAGTATTTATACACATACATTTTTTTTTTATTCCTACATATTTCATGTACAATGGAGAACACGGCTAACTGCACACACGGCTGTAATTCAACCTTCTTCCATGTGGAGAATTTCATAATCGTAACGAGATCAATGGCACACATCCTGATAACAAGCCCATAAACGCGTTGACAATCCTTGAGGAACGGCTTTGAAGCCATACGCTTATTCGAAATAATTAACCACCCCGTCATCCAAAAGTGATCGAATAAAAGGGCTTCACTTACAAGGACTTCTGCCAAAAAAGGAAAATAAATAAAATAAAATAAAAAAAATAAATAAGAAGGTTTCTGAATCTCAGAATGCGTGTTACTTCCTCTTTCGAACAAAAGGGTTGGATATGAATAATTTAGGAGAAAATTGGCGGGAACCATGCTTATCATGGATAAGAAATGGCGCGTGGTCGTAGACTTGTTTTTCAACGGCAGGAACATTCCAGCGACTACTCCTCCGAGGTGACATGATTTTTATTTCTTTATTTCATTAATATTTATTTTCTGAGGCTGTGGAATGTTAGTGAGTTGAATGTATTAAAGAGCGTTCTTTGGATGCGGGGTCTATAATTCTACCATTCATAGCGTTGCCCTTCGTTCTTACTCTTTGCTAATAGTCCAGTCAGATTAAGATAAAAAATAGCGGGACCACGAGGAAATGTTTATAAGTTAAACATACGGTGCCGTAAAAATGTTTATATGTTAAACATGTTTATAAGTTAAACATACGGTGCCGTAAAAATGTTTATATGTTAAACATATGTTTATAAGTTAAGTGCCGTAAAAATATTTATGTGTTAAACATATGTTTATATCTAAACATGTGGTGCCGTAAAATGTTTATATGTTAAACATGTTTATAAGTTACGGTGCCGTAAAAAAAAAAGTTTACGGTGCCGTAAAAATGTTTATATGTTAAACATATGTTTGTAAGTTAAGTGCCATTAAAATATTTATGTATTAAACATATGTTTATATCTAAACATGTGGTGCCGTAAAATGTTCATATGTTAAACATGTTTATAAGTTAAACATACGGTGCCGTAAAAATGTTTATATGTTAAACATATGTTTATAAGTTAAATGCCGTAAAAATATTTATGTGTTAAACATATGTTTATAAGTTAAACATATGGTGCCGTCAAAATGTTTATGTGTTAAACATATGTTTATAAGTTAAACATACGGTGTCGTAAATATGTTTATACGTTAAACATGTGTTTATATGTTAAACATATGGTGCCGTAAAAACTTCTATATTTCTGATTTACAAAATCCTCTGTTTTCCTCCTTGGGAGGAAAAAGGTTATTGATAACTATTTGCTAGGCAGATTTAACTTAAGAACTACTTCTTCGATTTGCCGTATCACTTTATAACGGAGGCGATAAGGGATATCCACAACTTCCTATCTTTCGTAGCTATTAAAAGTTTCAAGTTTTAACAATACGTTGGATTGTTTGTGTTGTAGTATACCTACGGACAATAATGGGTATGTTCCCATTTACATAAATACAGTAGTAAATACTGTATGTTGGTCTTCAGTTGGAGATTCGTCTCCAGCTGTGCTGGTCAAACTCTCTGCCTGGAGATGAGGCATATGTCGGAGGACGGAGTGTCGTCTAGGGAAACAGCTACCCGAAATCGTTTTATACGGAGTCTGCTGGGAATTTTTGGACGAGCCTAAATTTGGCCTTGTGCCACATCTGACCACGTGGGGAGGTTTGGTAGATATCCTGCAGTTGGAGATTCATTGTGAAATTCACTTGACTCACTTCTAGCAGTTGACTACTACATCTACGCGCCGCTGGCAAATCTTATAGGTGTTGTTCTTGTCCTAAGTATTATCGTTCATTACCAACCTTCGTGTGATTATTCTATTCAGTAACCTTCCCTAGGTTACAAAAAGTTTCACACACACACACACACACACACACACACACACACACACACACACACACACACACACACACACAGAGGGGAGAGAAAAAGAGAAGAAAGTCATTTTTTATAATTTGAAAATGCAACTGAAGTCATTAAGGAAATTTATCTAGAGCAACTTTACTAGTTTCACAGTTCTATGATTTTCGAGAGTTAATATATATATATATATATATATATATATATATATATATATATATATATATATATATGGGAGAGAGTCACAGTTCTACGATTTTCGAGAGTTAAATTGAGAGGGAGAGGCCTGTGGCTATTCCATGATATGTTTTGCCTCTGATACGAGACACATCATGACATAGCCATTCTCCTACCAATCACAGTTTAATTTTTGAAAATCACAGAACTGTGAAACCTGTAATGTAACTGTAAATTATTATTCTTAAAGACGCCACTTTCATATATTTTTTATCACACACACACACACACACACACACACACACACACACACACACACACATATATATATATATATATATATATATATATATATATATATATATATATATATGAGATAACGATATATGTTTTTATACGTCAAGAACAGTACAGAAGAAAATATATGACAATGTGAAAAAGTTTTCTTTCGGCCTTTACAAATCACAAGAAATCTTTTTCCACTTTGTTATAAATTTTCCCCAATATATATATATATATATATATATATATATATATATATATATATATATATATATATATTATCAGTACTCAGCTCTAGGAAATACCTTTTATATTAGCGCAAGTGTGCGTGTACAGATATATGTATTATAGTCTCTTCTGGCCGCCATTAAAGTAATGACATTTCTTGTTTCTCTTCGGTGACTGACTGCGGACAAAATATGGAGTACGTGGCAAAGAGAAATTTGAATTAAAATGGCCCCGTAGAACATGTCGAATCTTTTCGAGCACCGAATATGTTTTCTGTTTTATTAAGCAACTTATGCGCAAAAAATCACGTGTCATGCTTTTTTTTTAACTCCTCTCTCTCTCTCTATTGCTATTGTTGAATTTCCTGTGGTTGTAAAGGATGCTGTTTTTTCGACCTGTTGAACATGAATGTCTGGACTATCGCAAGTGAGTGCTTACTATAACATAAGAGCTAACCTTGCCCCTTTCACTCAGCTCCGACAAACAGAGCGTAGAAGAATCATTGCCATAACTCAGTATATAACACTAAGAAGAGGAAACAGTAATTTAACCCTTCGATGCAATATTTTACGTCATTTTACAGTTGAAATTGCTAGATGTAACCGTAAGTTATATGATAATAGTTTCTTCTATCTCACTTGTCGCTTGTGTAACTCCCTTCCGGCTTCTTGCTTCCCAGTCAACTTTGATCTTAAAAAATTTAAATGCTATGCCAATCTTTATCTACTGTCTTCTTAATTCTTGTTCTTTTATTGTTCTCTCTCCTTAATAGTAGTTTTTCTCATATTCTCTAACACGCAGTAACCCCTTGCATCATAGTGGCTTTATTGCTTTCCTTGAGGTGAAATGTAGCTTCCCTGTGCCTTTTCGATAAATACATCCGTGATAGTTGTTCTGTTGAATTTTCCTCTATGTTACTTAGACTTTATGAATTGAAGCACAGTACTAGATTGGCGGGAAGGTCTCATCATTTTTTACTCCCCTCTTACTATCTCATTATCTCTCTCTCTCTCTTTCCCTCTCTCTCTCTCTCACTCTCTCTCTTTCCCTCTCTCTCTCACTCTCTCTCTTTCCCTCTCTCACTCTCTCTCTTTCTATTCGCTTCTTAATTCCCAGTCAACTTTGAACTTCAAATATTTAAGTCTACCATTTGTCCATAGTTCGAATATTGTTGCCACATATGGTCAGGTGCTCCTGCTATATATTTAGACATTCTTGATAAGATTCAAAAAAGAATCTGCAGTGTTATTGGTTCTGACCTGGCATCTCGCCTTCAGTGACTTTCCCACAGCCGTAATGTAGCTTCCCTGTGTCTTTTCTATAAAAACTTTCATGGTAATTGTCTGATAAACTTTCCGCTATGGTGCAAGGACTTTATGAATTTAAGAGCAGTACTTGACCGACGGCAAGGTTTCAGCATTTTACAGTTGAAATTGCTGGATGTAACCGTAAGTTCTATGCTAACAGTTTCTTCTATCGCACTTCTCGCTTGTGGAACTCTCTTTCGGCTTCTTGCTTCCCAGTCAATATTGATCTTCAAAAATTTAAATGCTATGCCAAACTTTATCTACTGTCTTTTTAATTCGTGTTCTTTTATTGTCCTCTCTCCTTAATAGGAGTTTTTCTCATATTCTCTAGCACTCAGTAACCGCATCTTAGTGGCTTTATTGTTTTCCTTGGGGTGAAATGTAGCTTCCCTATGCCTTTTCTATAAATACTTTCATGGTAATTGTTCTGATGAACTTTGCTCTATGGTACCTAGACTTATGAATTTAAGTACTGTACTAGATTCACAACAGGGTCTCATCATTTTAAAATTGAATTGTCTAGATATAACCATAAGTTCTTTGCTAACAGTTTATTTTCTCACACTTCTCACTTGTGGAACTCTCTCTCAGTTTCTTGCTTTTCAGTCAAATTTGCTCTTCAAAAATTTAAATGCAATGTCAGTTGTTATCTTCTGTCATTTTAATTCCTTTCTTTTATTGTTTTCTCTCCTTAATAGTTTTTTTTTCTTTTATTCAGTAACCCTCTTGTGTCTTGAACTCTCAGGTTTAGTATAAATTTCATTTAAATTTAAGCAAGAGAGTTCTATGCCATTATTTTTG
Source organism: Acanthosepion pharaonis (assembly GCA_903632075.3). Classification (NCBI taxonomy): domain Eukaryota; kingdom Metazoa; phylum Mollusca; class Cephalopoda; order Sepiida; family Sepiidae; genus Acanthosepion; species Acanthosepion pharaonis. The sequence continues at coordinate 580,694 of CAHIKZ030005617.1, forward strand.
AGATGTCTAAATATGTTCTTCAATTTAAAAAAAAAGATCTTTATACTCTCATCTGTCACAAATTCTTTAATTATAAGAGTTGCTTCCAGAAAATCTATCCATAAAAGTATAATCTTCCATATGAAAAACAAGAACTAAAAGGTTAATTCCTGTTCTTTTATTATTTTCTCTCCTTAATAGTTTTTTTCTTATATTCTTTAACACTCAGTAAGCGCATCTTAGTGGCTTTATTGCTTTGCTTGGGGTGGGGGGAATGTAGTTTTGCTGTGCCTTTTCTATAAATACTTTCATGGTAATTGTTCTGATGAACTTTCCGCTATGGTACCTAGACTTTATGAATTTAAGTCCAGTACTAGATTGGCTGAATGGTCTCATCATTTTACATATGAAAATGACCGGATGTAGCGACGAATAGAAGTTTGTCTCTTTTTCCCTGTTTAGAAATGGGTTTCCGGTTCCATCAACTCTTTACTTCTGACGTATCCTCCTGTAATTTGATATTTTATTCAGTAAATATTCTTTGTTTCCTCTCCCAATAGGTGTTGATAGGTTTTGTCTATCGACCGGTTCACACTCCTCTCCGATCTTTTGAACAGGAGTAGAGGTCAGTCCCTTGTTCCCTTTTTACGATTGGGTTTCTAAACTCTACTTCAACGCTATACTTCTAACGTCTCCACCTGAACTCATTTGAAAATGTTATTCTTTAATTAAATCTTGACGTCTTCAAGCCTAGAATTAGTCGTTTATCTTTCGTATTATCTTGCCCTTACTTACGCTAATACAACTACACACAGTAACCCTCTACCTTGAGTTACACTTGAGCCTTATATTGGTTAAACATTAGTAAAAAAAAAGAAAAAGGAAAAGTAAAAAGAGTCAAGAGAATGCTGTGTAATGACGATGCATGGGATGCGTGTCGGTGCTCGAACCTTCCATCCTCTTTAAAAATCCAGATAATTTTCATCTTCGAAAATTTAAATCCAATGTCAATTGCTACAGTCTGTCTTCTTAACCCTTTGAGAACAGACTACAGCTTTACTGGGGCAAGAGAAACATGACTAGCACGACACAGCGAACCAACTTTCCTAGCAACAGATCTAGCAGTTGATTCAATATAATCTTTTTCATTTCATGTCAGCTGAGAACGTTAACCTGAGAAGGCCACTCTCCTGGAGCTTAGCACGCTGATGGAGAGCAAAAAGGGTTCTCTCAGACGATTAAATGATAGCACTTACATTTTACAGGCGTTAAAATTAACAAGCCATTCCTTGTACCAGTTAACAACAGATTGTAGGTCATTTTATTTTAGATCACAACCTACCCTGAACCATTCGAGTTGAAGTCACTCAATAATACATCCATAAAGAGTTGAGGACTTTAAAGATCTTGGATCTCACATCGTAGATTCCCCAAAAGACTTCAACATCCGCAAAGCTCTTGCATGGGATGCGTGTAACAAACTTCAAAAGATGTGGCGCTCGAACCTTCCATCCTCCTTAAAAGTCAAACCATTTAGAACATTGATTTAACCAGTCGTAATATATTGATCAGAAACTTGGACATTATCTATTCGTCTTGAAAGACGACTGGGTGGAACATATACATATCTACTTAGAAAAATACAGAACATCTGTTGGAGATCCTATGAAACGCTAAACACAATTCATGGAGAACTAAGACCAATCTCTCTTAACCCTAGAACACTAACCATCAATTAAAGTTACACCACTACTAACTATGGATATATCATACCTGATTTTGAAAATATCAAAATAAAAAAATTAAATATAAATCTTTATTTGAAATATTTTACATGCAGTCACTTAAAACTTTGAACTTTTAGTTAACATTAATACGAACTGACAAACATATTATTTACGTACGAGAATCAGGTACTGAAAATTATAATTAAGAATAGGAAAATTTGCGCTGGATACTATATAACCATGGTTAGTGTTCTAGGATTAAGCTGAAACAAAAACGATTACAGTTCGTTGGCCACTGCCACCGAGCGGACAGGGAAATTGTCTCATCCTTACTCCTATGGTGTCCTTATGGAAGTGTCTTCTCACGATGGAAGTGTCTTCTCACGAAAATTGAATTTCACAGACACCATTGCTCCGGACTCAGGGTTAGACATTGGGGATCTGGGGACAGCAATACAAGACCGGGCAGTGTAGAAAGGGATTGTCAATGGAGTTCAGATCAACCATAGGGAGGTTGAATGATGATGATGATGATGATGATGATGAAAGGCGAGGTTGGTCATTATGAAGAATAAAACATCAATCTTGTTGCTGACGATAAAGTTCTTTCTACCAAAAAGTGGAGGTTATATTATGTAGCCAGAAGGATCAAACACAAAACGTTATTTGTAAATGGGACGTGATTCCCTCGGGATAGTTTAATTTTGTTTTTCTCCACTCGCGGATAAAAGTTTTGATGAAAACTTGTCCGGAAAGTGATATGAAACGCTGAGATCCGATTGAGTGTCCTGCGCACTCATCCAGACCTCAATCCTCCAGATTTCTTCTTTGGAAGTCCGATGAAAGACATTGTTTATCGTGAAAGCATCATACTATTCAGAAGTCGAAGTCTCAAATCATTGCAAAGTTATAGGATATTAATATCGAACTCGTGTGCCATTCTGTGCCTGCTCACAGCAGAGGACACTTTAAATCCCCAGATTAGATAAATAATAACCCATAAGTTATATAAATATTCCTTTCATTGATATATCGAAAATCCAATGGCAAAGAGGAAAAAAATCTATGTAATGCGTTTCGACGTCTATCTAATGCGTTTGGTAATGACTTCATCAGTTCTGTTCGTATTGATGAAAATTTACCGTAGAAGATTCAGAAATCAATACACATTCTGTTCATTTGAATTCTAGTAAATGTGTGTCCAGGTTCATTTACAAGATTTTACCTTTCTTAACAAATTTTATGGTTTCACAATGTGGGATATTTAAAAGTAACAACGATAAAAATTAAAAGTAAAACGTTAGGCAAACGAATTTAGATGGACTGAGCCGTGCGTCTAGACATGTCGGACGCCATGAATTTAAAAATTTTACGTTCCTACATTTTCAGTGTCTCTTCCCACGGACGTAATTATAACCAACGTTTAAGTTTATATCTCCCTCTCTCCTACATATATACGATTCCATCAATATATAAAAAAATATTTTAGATTGATGATGTTCTTTTAAAGGACTTCACATAGAATATTTTTTACAATGTTTCAATCAGTTGTTCTGACATATAGAAATTTATATATTATATGTTTGCACACTATAATATAAATGGTAAACAATCATCTGAAAAGCGTAAAAAATCTACTCATCCTGTATAAAGTGAAGATAAACCTTTGAACCCTGCGTTTCTGAACAATTTTAACCCTTCTGCCTGAGCTCCTGAGTCAAAATTCGCAAATAATTCGTATGTAATCTTTCACGGTAGATATAAAAATATTTACAAGTGTTTACCCACAGTTCAACAGGTAGTTGGGCATTATTCATTTTTTTCTACCATTGTTCAACCGGTGGCTGGGCATTACGTCATTTTTCTCTACCACCGGTAAAGCGTTAGTCAGGGTTCAAACGGTCAAGGAATGCCATGGTCCTTGTAGCGAACCTTGGAAATATTCAGCAAATAAAGCAAATTAAGACTATAAATATTAAAGTTTATTTGTCAGTTGATAATGGAAATGAGATGAAAAGAGACTAAAATTGCCGCCATGTTTTTAGTAGTAAATGTGCCATATATATTAGATACTTACAAAAATTCGTGCTCGATTAGAAAATTGAAAAACAAAATTGGACAAACTACACAAAAAGAAACATTTATTAGTCAAGTACATAATCGCCATTGTTTTTAACAACTGTCTCCCATCGCTCTACAAGCTTGTTGATGCCATTTTTGTTGTAAAATTCGTGTTTTTTTCTGTTCAAAGAAGTTTGTGAGGTAGTGTTTGTTTTTAATTTTGTCGTCTGCACAGTATAGTAGGGTACCGTCTGTGAGAAAAAGAGCACCGTGACGTAATTCACTCCGTCAGAAATTTGGAATCGGTATGCTGTACTGCTTGGCATTCGCGCCGGAACATTTCAGAGAGTTTGGGTGTCAATCTGAGGACAGGCCAGAGGATACAGAAAAGGTTGGATGAGTTTAATGGTGATACTCGGAACGTCCTGATAGGAAAAGAACTCCAAGAATTTGTTGGTGAGGACCTCAGACACAACACAGAGGCCTACATCAAGTGCTTTTCGAAGTGAGTCAAGAAGGTGGTTGTTAGAAGACCTTATGTCTAGCAACAGGACTCTTTACCATGCCACGCAAGCAGTCATGGGTGTCAAACAATTTCAGCGACCACTTCAACCCTCACATTTGGCAACTTAACTCCCCAGACTGCAACCCCTTGATTAATATGTGCGGTGAGCAGTTGAGTGAGAGACCAGAAAAAACCTTTGATACACCAAAATTCTGAAGGCAAGGTTTACGGCAACATTTACCAACTTAAAAAAGAAGACCATTCAGATATATAATATATATATATATATATATATATATATATATATATATATAGACACATAGGCATATATAGACATACACACACACACACACACACATATATATGTTAAGAAATGGACGAGGTCCGACAATTTATTTATTAAAGACATTTTTATTTATGTTTAACGTTGTTATTTTTATAGATACAAGTATTTAAGCAAATGCTCTGTTTATGATAAACAGTATTAAATAACATTTACCGGCCTGAATGTCCGAGAAATTTTCATAGAAAATATTCGTTCATAGACAGGATTCGAACCTGCATCCTATACGGAACCGCCATATACGCTGGCGTGCCTTGACCACTCGGCCACCATGAACCTTATGGTAGACAAGGTCGAATTTACTGTTATAAACTACAATCTTCCATGAATCTCGTACATTCATAACTGCTCTGGCGTATCGAATGTAAACAAATGACGTCATATGTTAAGAAATGGACGAGGTCCGACAATTTATTTATTAAAGACATTTTTATTTATGTTTAACGTTGTTATTTTTATAGATACAAGTATTTAAGCAAATGCTCTGTTTATGATAAACAGTATTAAATAACATTTACCGGCCTGAATGTATATGGCGGTTCCGTATAGGATGCAGGTTCGAATCCTGTCTATGAACGAATATTTTCTATGAAAATTTCTCGGACATTCAGGCCGGTAAATGTTATTTAATACTGTTTATCATAAACAGAGCATTTGCTTAAATACTTGTATCTATAAAAATAACAACGTTAAACATAAATAAAAATGTCTTTAATAAATAAATTGTCGGACCTCGTCCATTTCTTAACATATGACGTCATTTGTTTACATTCGATACGCCAGAGCAGTTATGAATGTACGAGATTCATGGAAGATTGTAGTTTATAACAGTAAATTCGACCTTGTCTACCATAAGGTTCATGGTGGCCGAGTGGTCAAGGCACGCCAGCGTATATGGCGGTTCCGTATAGGATGCAGGTTCGAATCCTGTCTATGAACGAATATTTTCTATGAAAATTTCTCGGACATTCAGGCCGGTAAATGTTATTTAATACTGTTTATCATAAACAGAGCATTTGCTTAAATACTTGTATCTATAAAAAAATAACAACGTTAAACATAAATAAAAATGTCTTTAATACACATATATATATATATATATATATATATATATACAGATATGCACACATATGCAAACACACAAACATACTCATGCGATAGGCAACAATAAAGTAGAGAAGAACTGAAAATTGATCGCTGCATTTAATTATTGCATTAATATTTAATCTTACCTTTAAAAAGTTCAACTATAATTCTTCTGCTGCCACTTAATTTAAAGACAATTTGATGTACGTAGGTCCTTACTTTCCGTACAAGCAACTATTTTTATTTCATGGGTGACTTTCGCTGGATTTTGCAATTAATTTTGATTATCCTCAAATTTATTTCCAAGTTATAAAAATTGATATCGCACAAAAAATTCGTCGTAAAAAAATGTTGAAAACAACCGCAGTAATGAAAACTTAGGAATCCAAAATTTCAGAATTCCGGGTCCGGATTTGGTTCTGGATGTTTTTAATTTGCTCACATAGTTGGCCCGATTTGAAAATGTTATGATATGTTGGGCTACGGCCTCTAGGAGTAAAGTTGAAAAAGTGTGACACACTGACATTCGCATGATACAGGGATACAGTCTGTCTGTGGATGACTATATATATAGAGAGATAGATAGATAGATAGATAGATAGATAGATAGATAGTTAATGAAGTTATTTGGTAATCCGTATTCCAAGGGATGTGTAATCCAGAGAGCTCAATGTAAAAACAGAGCAAATATTAAGTATATTAAGAAACTGACAACTTTATGGTGAAAATAGAGATCTGATGAATATGAACCCAAATCCCGGTCCTAAGGGAATAAATTATAATCTCATGAACCCTCAAAGCTGTCTGTTTCTTAATTAATTCAATATATATATATATATATATATATATATTAAAGACATTTTTATGTTTAACGTTGTTATTTATAGATACAAGTATTTAAGCAAATGCTCTGTTTATGATAAACGGTATTAAATAACATTTACCGGCCTGAATGTCCGAGAAATTTTCATAGAAAATATTCGTTCTTTGACAGGATTCGAACCTGCATCCTATACGGAACCGTCATATACGCTGACGTGCCTTGACAGGATAATAAATTGTCGGACCTTGTCCATTTCTTAATATATATATATATATAATTATTTATTCGAAAATTACAACATAAATATGTTATAAAATCAATACTTATCAAGTGATGGTGTTGAAAGTAAAATAAAGGGTTTTAAAAGGTTCAAATCAACCAAACACCACCCGCTAGGTGAAACGCTGTTACATAAGCTGCAATGACCAATCAAAATACAAGTATGAGAATTCAAAAAAATTGACAACGAACCTTAGAATGTGTACATCCCAATTCCAACCACCCTCCCTACGGTTATCTAGCACATACACTCCTCCATTGAATTTAGGATAAGTACTAACTCTTCTAGAAAAGAGGTTTTTGATAAACATCGTGAATTTTACAATTCTGCCCTTAGAAATAGTGGCTACAAGGGTACCACTATTCAATATAGAAACCCTGTTAATTATGACCACAATAAGAAAAGAAGATCTAGGAAGATCATTTGGTTTACTCCCCCTTTCAATATAATGGTTAAAACTAAACTAGGACATACATTTCTAAAGATCAAATCAATTTTGTTAAGGAAACCGTATGTAGTTTAGGGTACCCACCTGATACTGTTCATTTGGTTATCCGGAACAAGATTGAGGAGTTCATATATATATATATATATATATATATATATATATATGTGTGTGTGTGTGTGAAGAAATATAGTCTTAAGGTCTGCTATATTTATGGGATAAAGTGCTCGATATCAGAGTTAGAGCGTGTAATTATAAAAGTGAACATAGAAGTGTGACACACTGACATTCGTATGATACAGGGATACAGTCTGTCTGTGGATGAGTATATATATATATATATATATATAGATAGATAGATAGATAGATAGATAGATAGATAGATAGATAGATAGATAATGAAGTTATTTGGTAATCCGTATTCCAAGGGATGTGTAATCCAGAGAGCTCAATGTAAAAAACAGAGCAAATATTAAGTATATTAAGAAACTAACAACTTAATTGATTGAGGAGTTCATATATATATATATATATATATATATATATATATATATATATATATATATATATGTGAAGAAATATAGTCTTACGGTCAGCTATATTTATGGGATAAAGTGCTCGATATCAGAGATAGAGCGTGTAATTATAAAAGTCTGAACATGCTATATGCAATCATCAGGCCTGACGGTTGCATATAGCATGAAACAGACTGTCGCCTAAGTGTTGACTTTATGTTCACTTTTATATTTATATACATGTGTGTGTGTGTGTGTGTGTGTGTGTGTGCGTGCGCGCGCGCACGCGTGTGTGTAAAAGCTCCAAATGTTTTTTTTTATAATCTCTTGGCTGAATACACAGGTGAAAACTGTTTTTTTTCGCTGGAAACTTTTGCACAGATCTAATATTACTTCGCTGCAGATAGCGATTCGTTTATTTTTGGCTACGTAAGACGTTGCTTAACTTACGCTTGACAAAAAAAAAAACATCCTTGAGAGCTCATTCCAAATCAGGACGTTCGACTCCAGCTCTTTCTGTTTACGTGAATGTTGTGTAACCGCCAATGATCAAAAAGAAAACTGAGACTTGCACATCAGTTGACGCAGCGTGGGAATCTGGCTGCAATAAACCGGCGCGAACGACGTTTGTGTGAAAAGGTTTGATTGGCAAACAAGGGAGTAGTAAGGGTGGCTTGTTGTTCGCGTTATGCTTGTCTGGGTTTACTGTTGTCATCAAATACGCCCTGAAAATTTCTTACCTTGCTTTTCAAGTACAAAGTTAGTGGAATTTATTCGTCATGGTTTGACTTTAATCGGAAAGCTGAAAATGTTTGCGGATCTATCAAAAATTGTTCAGTGGCTTGGATTGTAATCCACCAAACAGCCTGCAAGATAAACAATATATTCTGCTTCTTCTGAAATATGTGTTATGTATTTTTATTATATTTTATTATTCTGTTTTATTTATTTATAATCTTCTAGACATTTGGGTGTGGGTAAGCTTATACCGATTCAAATCGATCATAGTAAATGAAAATCAAAAGGGGCCTAATCCCACGATCTTTTGGCTAAACTAAATAACTAAGAATTGAAATTAAAAGAAAGATTTTTAGTAAGCATAAATTCAGTACACGTTTTCTCATATCTTCCTGATAGACGTAAAACACGCCTTTTCTCTCCTTAGAAAGGTTCTTTCCGATCATGACGAATATAGTGGGTTCTAAAAATTTGTGGGGATTTTTTTGCCACCGCCACCTTATATATATTTTTTGTCGTTATTTTTAACTTAATTTTGGAAGATATTTAGATTCGAGGAAAGGTTTCAGAAATTTTGCATACCAACAATCAAAAAACAACATAAAATTATTACATTGGTCATACGTACATCGCAGTCTCTCGGGGGTTATCTTGTCAGTTGTCGAAATTTAGTGTAATTCATGCAAATATCGCAAAAAAAATACAACTATCAACATCGGACAAATATTAGTAGATAATGCCAAAATATCATACAGCACTCGATCTAATGAAAGAATCAAAATCTTAAAAGCTATTATATAGAGAGCCAAAGTGTTGAAAATGGTAAAAAAAAACATTTAATCAAATTTTAGTGCTTATAATTATTTTTTTGTGGTCTGGAATATATATATGATGAGTGTTAAAAATTTCTAGGCTTGAATTATTTCCCAACATCTGATCAAAATAGCATTTTTATTTATTTATTTATTTTTATTATTTTATTTATTTATTTATTTTATTATTTTATTTATTTATTTATTTTTATTATTTTTATTTATTTATTTATTTTATTATTTTATTTATTTATTTTTATTATTTTATTTATTTATTTATTTTATTATTTTATTTATTTATTTTATTATTTTATTTATTTATTTTTATTATTTTATTTATTTATTTTTATTTATTTATTTTTATTATTTTTTATTTATTTATTTATTTATTTTATTATTTTATTTATTTATTTTTATTATTTTATTTATTTATTTATTTTTATTATTTTATTGGACTGAGAATTCTCCAACAGACACTACTGACATATATTTTATATATCATAAAAATATCAGAAATACATTAGGGGGTTCTGAAAAGTTCTTAGCCCAACCAAATTGGATTCCAAAATAAATACTGAAGTTTTGGTAATTTAGCTGAGCCAAAAACTTTTAATCTCGGCTCGAACCATTTCCCAAGGTCTGAGCAAATAACCAAAAATCAGAATTTTTTAAAAAATCATCTGATCCGATATTTTTTTCCAACAGACCCACTTCGCTTATTTAGCTTGTTGGGGGAGAGTGAAAAGGCGACAAATGAAATGTCAACTATGAAAATCACTGGCCAGTGATAAGATAAGAAAAGCTAAAAAAGCTGGACCAAATGTTTTGCAATCAAAATAATTAAAAAAAAAATCACAAACACAGACATATATTCTTCAACATAATCAACTTCCTTGTCAATGCATTAAGGCCTTTCAGTTAATCCTCAAACGGCGGGAAATACCAACTGATGTTTCATCGAAGATGAGCGGATATCAGAAATGAAGAATTTAAACCATTGCCACCGATGTTGGTGCTATTCATTCAGGATTAGTGTTTAAATGACAAAATTAAAACTCTAGGATTTGTGAGGTGACTATTTACTAAGAATCGTGATGTTACATCATTTCCTTGAGTATTTGCCTGAAAATAAAGCGGGAAGAACGACTCAAAGCCTACTGCCTGAAAAGAAAAGAACCCCCCAAAATAATGTCAACTTAATGCAAAGAGTGCACAACTTTAATTTAAATTCTTTTCATATCGTCTGATAGACGATATGAAAAGAATTTACACAAAATAAATAGACGAAACTTGTCTATATTATTTAATGAAACACGCATCAATGAAAATATTCTGCCTAAATACACACAATTTAAATTACATTATCCAGCAGCCCACCAAATTATCAACACTTGGAGTTATAGATGTAGCCTTGTGAAAAGGCAAGTTGAAATAGCCAAATATATTGTAATGTAATTGTCATCTTTGATAATGGCTTATGTAAGCCGAAAGCTTAGATAGGATTAAAAAATATGTATCAATATTGTGATTTTCTTCCGTCTTTTAATGATAATATTATTAAGCTTATCAGACGATATGAAAAGAATTTACATAAAATAAATAGACAATACTTGTCTATATTATTTAATGAAAACATATATATATATATATATATATATATATATATATATATATATATATATATATATATATAGTAACATAACAACGAATGGAGTACAATTCCAACGTCCGTAACATTTAATTTAAAAAAGGGCTCAATATAAAGTAGAGCAATATTCTATATTCTTTATTTTAGGATATTACATCGGAAAATATGTCAAAATTGCACACAATTGCAGTCGTCTTCTGATGCTGACACAACGCATCTCATCAGGCGATTGTAAATTACTGGCGTGTTGACAATTATGAATGTTGTGACATTGTGTATTTAGGAAGCAATTCCTCTTTTATACAAGTTTCGTTAAAAACGACCCACAAGGTACTGCGGTTAAATTTTTTTATTCAATTTTTCTTGTGTTGTTTTTTCCGGTATAAATTATGTAGAAATTATCCAAATATTCTGTACGTCCAAGATGTTTCGGCTGTTCTTTTAGCCATTATCAAGGATCATTTTATTTTTACTTTTAACCGAATGTATGGATTTTTTTTATGTATGTAAAAAGTAAAACTAAAATCGTTGAGTCACGTACCTGGCGAGAGCGCTTAGCATGAAACAGTCCGTCTCATCTGGGTGTTAAATTCAATGTCCACATTTATATTTAAATAGGTTCTATCCTTGATATTGAGCACTTTAACCCCAAAAATATAGCATACCTTAAAACTATATTTTTCTAATATATATATATATATATATATATATATATATATATATATATATATATATATATATATATATATAGGGTTGGCATATAATTATCAGGCGTATTTGTATGGGTTATTTGTTCATAAAATGGCTGTTTTGTTTACGTTTTTTTAATAAAATATTATTTTATT
>CAHIKZ030005617.1:595000-600000 GCA_903632075.3 Acanthosepion pharaonis
AACTGGATTCAAATGAAAGAATAAAGAAATCCATGTAAATAGATAGATAGATAAAATATTTCGAGAGAGATACGACAGAGTCTGTCTATATTTCTGAGATGAGGTATTATGTACAGTATTTACATTAGTCGGACTATTGTCCGACTAATGTAAAATACAAATAAACATTTGCAATGTTATCGGTCCTAACCTGGCATCTCGGCTTCAGTCACTTTCCCACCGCCCATATGCAGCTTTCCTGTGCCTTTTCGATAAATATATTAATGGTAATTGTTCTGATTAGCCTTTATCTTTAGTACCTCGACTTTAAGAATTTAAGCGCAGTACTAGATTGGCAGCTAGGTCTCACCATGCTTGAGAAAATACAAATAAACATTTGCAATGTTAACGGTCCTACCCCAGCGATCGAAATAAAGGGTTCAGTTCGAAATTCACACCACCTGAAAAAGGCCGGAGCGTACAACGGCCGAAACGTTGTGACAAATATGGCGACAAAGATGAGGACAATAGTCCGACTAATGTAAATACTGTGAGATACGACACTTTTTTTTTTTTTTTTTTTTTTTGGAATGGCCGGAAAGTGTCAAAAGTTAAATGAATGTCACGAAATGGTAAAAAATATTAAAAATCAATAAATGTGTGTTGTCTGCTGGATTTAAGCACACATCAGTTAAAATAACGAAGACGACGAAGTCCTCGCGGCCATCTCAGCGTGCTCTTTAACAGTAATGTTAATATTAGCCATTTCTTTGTATGGCAACTTTTCCTAGCACTTTTTAGTTAGACGCCTGCACATCGTGCAAGTAAAGAGTCGTGTAATTTTAAACGACTACAATGATTATATTTATTTGTAGCGGTGGGTGGGGGTACCTTGATTTGGTGTAATAATGTTTCAGTGAGTTCGATCCTCACCGGGTGCCCCATACTTTCGGCCTTGAGCCATATGTAAACTACGCGTAGAGAATAATTCACCGTCACCTTGACGTGGTGTAATGGTTACCAAGCTTATCCCGCTAGAAGATTTACCACTGAGTAATGAGTTCGATCCTCACCGGATGCCCCATGCTTTCGGCCTTGTGTCTCGTCTAAGCTACGCTTAGAAAATAAACACCAAAATCATTTGGTACAATTCTTTGTTTGGGATCATGTCACGCCAGTCTACAAGGTTCGAAGGAAATGGTCCTCACTAAAATCTACAGGCTTTATTGGCTCAAAGCCAATGGTAATTCCTGATCTGAGAAAGAGGCTGTATACAGCCGACATTTTAGATATTTCTGAATAGATTTCGCGCCATGTATGATATACATAGGAAAGTCTCTATCTGACGAGGTTATTTTAGTACAAAACTTTTTTGGCTAATGTTTTGATTTTCTAGTAGATATGTATTTAGAGATGCTTGAGAAAATACAAATAAACATTTGCAATGTTATCGGTCCTAACCTGGCATCTCGGCTTCAGTCACTTTCCCACCGCCCTTATGCAGCTTTCCTGTGCCTTTTCGATAAATATATTAATGGTAATTGTTCTGATTAGCCTGTATCTTTAGTACCTCGACTTTAAGAATTTAAGCGCAGTACTAGATTGGCAGCTAGGTCTCACCATATTACTTTTGAAATTGCTAGATGCAAGCGTAAGTTCTATGTTAATAGTTTCTTCTCGCTTGTAGAACTCTCTTCTGCTTTCTTAATTCCTGCTTGTTCTCTCTCCTTAATAACGTTTTTGTTTGTTTTCTCATATTCTTTCACGTTCAGTACTCATTGTGTCTTAGTGGCTTTATTGCCTTGGGATGAAATGATTAAAACCAAAGAGAACAAAAGAACATTGTATTCCAGAAACTAACGAAGCGCCACAACAATTCTGGCTTTTTATTTTGATTTCCCAACAGAAAGCTTCACAAAAGCGAAGCTAGGTATCAGTGAGGAAAAGACGTTTATGAACTTTTGTTTTTCGTCTTCTTAAACAATGTGAAACCGTATGCGGGCTCCAGCAGGCAATCAGTTTAATTAGCCACATAACTAAGCTAATAATGCGAATTCTTATAAATAGAGCACGAAGCTGAACTAGACAGGCAATGTGTCAAGAACAATGTGGTTTTGTCAAGGTCACTGGCAGACGAAATGCTGTATTTATGATCAGAATATTATTGAACAAAGCAATAAAAATACAGGTGTATATACACATGTTTTATAGATTAAGTAAATGCACTGATGAGATACGGTACGAAGAACTATTTGAACTGACTAAGAAAACCAAATCTATTTGGGTTAAATGTTAGAACTATTTGAGCTTTTAGGAAAGCCAAATCTATTTGGTTAAGGTATTAGAACAATTTGAACTGACCTAATCTATTTGGGCGGAATGTTACAAATATTTTAAATGCTAGGAAAACCAAATCACTTGAGTAGGATGTTAGAAATTTGAACTGCTACGAAAAATAAATTTATTTGGGTAGAATATTATAACTATTTTGAACTGTTAGGAAAACCAAATCTATTTGGGTGGGATGTTAGAAATTTGAACTGCTAGGAAAAATAAATCTATTTGTGTAGAATTTTAGAATTCATCAGACCTACAAATTCAAAAGCCTTTTGAATTTGTAGGTCTGATGAATTGAATCGTGATTACGATTCCAATGTAATAAATTATAACCATGGAATATTAGTGTTTGAGCCTTTTATATCATATTATATATATATATATATATATATATGTGTGTGTGTGTGTGTGTGTGTGTGTGTGTGTGTGTGTGTGTGTGTGTGTAACGTTTTTCTATCGTGTCACTTATTAGTGGTGTCCTTGCGTGTCTTTTCCTAACATTTTACAGTCCAGTCCATTTAAAAACATTATATCTAAAACCTCCACTTGCGTAAGAATCTTAATAACTTAGCACCTACCATCGGATTCAGACATGACTTTGAAATAGACAAATCATAATTTCTGTTCCTATCAAAATCAAAAAATCAAATCAGAAATAGTCATAGGATTCTTTTAGGATATATAGCAGAGAATATGTAAATGGAGACAATAAATATATTGAGAAGACACCTAGACTTCTTAACTACTTACACATTTCATCCTCAATGTTAGAAAACGATTTTACAAAATCCACAAATCCAAAAAACTAGACACCTCTAAGAGCACATCTAACAACAACAACAAAACAAAATTCACAATCCTAACTCTCTTTCTATTAAACTTGTAAATAACTTACTTCTCCCTAATACTAGGATCTTTATCACAATGCCCAAAACAGTCGAGGATATAAGAAAAAGAAATTAAAAAGCAATTCACCTGAAGTGGTTTTTAATTTATTTTACATATCAAATAAATTTCTTACAATGTAAAAGCATTTATGTCGGAGAGACATTTCGAGATCTAGAACCCGTATCTACGAATATAAAAGACATTCACGTTTAGGCAACCATTCAAACTCGTTGGTAATACGCAGAAACAAAACTGGCCATAAATTTGATTTTACTAATGACACTCTAATTTTAAAAAAAAAGAAAATAATGCGAAAAGTAATTCCTAGGATCTGTCTATATTTCTGAGATGAGGTATTATGTACACTATTTACATTATTCGGACTATTGTCCTCATCTTTGTCGCTATATTTATCCGATCCTTCAGTATCTGTCTATATTTCTGAGATGAGGTATTATGTACATTATTTACATTATTCGGACTATTGTCCTCATCTTTGTCGCCATATTTATCCGATCCTTCAGTATCTGTCTATATTTCTGAGATGAGGTATTATCTACACTGTTTACATTATTCGAACTATTGTCCTCATCTTCGTCGCGATATTTATTACAACGTTTCGGCCGTTGTATGCTCCGGCCTTCTTCAGGTGTTTGGAATGTCGAACTGAACCCTTTATTTCGCTCACTGGGGTAGACTGTTCTAGTTCTGTCACTGGATCTAACGAACACCTTTATCCAATTTGCCATGATTTAATACTCAGAAATTCATACACAGATTTCCTCAAGGACACATGGCACAGTGGATAAAGGTATTGGTAAGATCCAGTGACAGGACCCAAAGAGTTTGAGTTAAGGCAGTGGAGAACTTGGAGAGGGGAATTAACAGGAGATAACTGATAACTGACATCCATTAAACATGGCACGTGAAACTAAAACATTCTACCCCAGTGAGGGAAATAAAGAGTTCAGTTCGACATTCCAACCACCTGAAGAATGCCGGAGCGTACAACGGCCGAAACGTTGTTATAAATATGGCCACAAAGATGAGGGCAATAGTCCGAATAATGTAAATTGTGTAATTCCTAGGACTACTAATAACAATATTAACAACTATAAAGACATGTGAAAAACATTATATTACGTTACCAAACATTATTTAATCCATTCTTAAAAAATCTAATGTATGAAACATCGAAAGGACGCGTTATCTCTCCTTGAATTCGGAAAGCCATAAAATCTACTAATGTTTTTTAGCAAGTTGAATGCACGCGAAACCTGAATCATCAATGAAAATCAGACAACACAAAAGTAAAATGACCAGAATTTTAACTTCTTTTTCTCCATATTTCATTCTCAGATGAAACTTTAAGAAAAGTGAAATATGTTAAATTGTTAAACGTTTACTATTTGATGATTATCTTATCACACTCACACACACACACATTTATATATATATATATATATATATATATATATATATATATATGAGTGTTTGTGAATATACATTTGTGTATATTTTTTTTTAAGCGTTTCACCCCAAGCAAGGCGGAAAGCCACTAGAACGCAAGGGATTACAGAAAATTTGGAGCAAGATCAGATAGGAGTGATAGAAGAAAGGATGAGGAGAAGGGTAGTGGATAGATCAAGGCAACTGGAGATACAGAGGCCAGAGAGAGAGAGAGAGAGAGAGAGACTGGGGAACCCCTTCCTAAACAAGAAACAAGGCGTAAGCCTCTACTCATGTCCAAGAGAAGGGGGTATATATATATGTATATATACATATATATAGAGAGA
>CAHIKZ030005617.1:602500-605000 GCA_903632075.3 Acanthosepion pharaonis
CATTCATTTATTTATTTTTAAAAAGTATGGCGTTCATAATTTTTTTTATTTTAAAAAAATAAAATGTTAGGAAATCAAATTACTTAGATTGCTTGAAGATACCAAAAGGTATCGGAATTGGCTTATCTAACAATTTTTTATACTATATATATATATATTGAAATTATTAGTGGTCAATGTATATATATTTATATAAATAAATTCCCAAGAGGATAGAACCCAGACAGAACTCAATGTCCAGGACATAGTAAGAATATAATAAGGCTGAAAAACTAAGATTCCATGGTTATAATTTAAGTTGGAATAAAAGGAAGTTCAACTGAAAGTATACCAAAGAGAGCTCAACTTTTTTATAATAAGGAGCAATATATTGATAATATTAATGGTCAATGTGTGTATATATATATATATATATATATATATATATATATATATATATATAGGGTGCTCCAAAAGTAGGTTTACAGTAAATGATAATATTTATTCTGAGATTACATATACAATATTTATTAATACAATTATTACATTGACAATTAAAGTTAGATAAATTTAGTTATAAAATTCATAATAATATAACACAAATATCATAGTTATAATGAACACCATTGTAGTAATATAAGCGATGCACAAAGTTATGTCCACATACTTTCAGACCACTGTATATATATATATATATATATATATATATATATATATATATATATATATATATATATATATTATGGAAATGCTGTCTGCGTGCAATCTGTGGTGTTAAGATAGGACATCTAACGTAGACCTGTTTAAGAGGTGTAATATTGGAGGAATCGAGACTTTTATCATACAGTCTCAGTTACGGTGGACTGGTCATGTCTTGAGAAAATCTGATGACAGAATACCCAAGATCCTAATGTACAGGCAGTTAGATCAGGGCTACAGGAATGTAGGACGCCCATGGCTAAGATACAAAGACAAGCTGAAAAGCAACTTGTCAACAGTTAATATACCACATGACACCCTTGAATATAAGATTATTACAGTTAGATTTACGTTGAAAATATTCGAACACATTGGCGTTCCATATCACGTGACGTCCGCATCTTGCGACGGACGCTGCTTGTAAACAAACCTCTAAAAACAGTTATTTCTGAAGAAAGATCGAGGTCGATCTGAAATATCAAAACTACATATAAAAAAATAATAAATTTTTCATAAAAATTATTTTTTAATTTGCAACTTTTTATTTGTTTTATATATATATATATATATATATATATATATATATAGAAAAGAGAGAGAGAAACAGAGAGAGAGTCAAGAATAATTTACTAGAAAAAAGTATGCTGTTACAATGTAAACATGTCCGCTCCGCTGACAGTGCACAGCAAGGAGTAACAAAGGGCAGTGATCTTTTGTGGGGTTACTTTGTAGGACCTAGAATTTCTTCTGTCATTATTTCATTATTACTATCATTATATTATGATATTATTATATTACATAATTATAAAATTATATATTATTAAGATATATAAAATATTAAATGTTATATTATATGAAGTTATATTATTGGATATTATTATGTTTGTTTATTTATATATCATATTTTTATGATAATGTTAACAATACAAGTTCCAAGAGCCACTCAATATCGAGCGAAACTGTGTGATGTTGTACGAACGTAACAAAAGGTAATAGATGCAGTTTATGAGTTTATGTCGGAAAGAAAACGCTTAGCTCTAGACATGAAGTATTATATAGTTATTGAGAAAACATCTTGGGGATGATGCGCCCTTGTCTTGGTGGCATGGTGTGTCCAAGCTGTGATGGTCACATCTAGAGAGAGAGAGAGACATGGTGGATAAAGGTGTGTGGATACAAATGTGTGTGTGTATATATATATATATATATATATATATATATATTTATTAGTTTCTTTATAAGATTATTACCACTACTACTACTACTACTAATATATATATATATATATATATATATATATATATATATTAGTAGTAGTAGTAGTAGTAGCAGTAGTAGCAGTGGTAATAATCTTATAAGTATAAGAAACTATACTCGTTCGGAAAACCTTCGGTGTCTTCATTTTCAAATAATCACACCAATACCAAAGGGAAAAAAGGTATCAAAAAAGAAAGAACCAAGAACCTGTACGTTAGCCGAAAATAATCGTCTAGCATGCAAGTCCAAAGCCCAAAGAAAAAAAAAACCGATACGAGTAAGCAAAATAACTAAATAAAGTGCTCAATACAATAAGTAGAGCAGACCAGTAGAGCATATATATATATATATATATATATATATATATATATATATATATATATGCGGATATATATATGGTGGATGGAGGTACGTAGATAAAAATGTATCTATATCTAAGGAATGTAGATCATCAGACCACATGCCATGGGAATACCAACAGAGTTATATATATATATAAATAAAACATTTGTGACATCACCAAATCTCAAATCTTAAAAAAATTACCAAAAGTCAAGGATTTATC
>CAHIKZ030005617.1:610000-640000 GCA_903632075.3 Acanthosepion pharaonis
TGGCATATTCGACCCAAGCCTTTGTGCGAGTATGAAGTCACAAGTCATCGTGACCGAGGGTCTGAGTGTACTGGCTTTGTTCAGATTGTTGATCACGCTAGATAACACGCCCTTTCCCAGAAACTGTAACTAAGGTCTGCTCAGCATAGTTGCAGTATAAACCACAGGTGGGCTCTGTGGATGTTGAACAAACACAAATGAGCCTGAGCGTGCGTCTGCAATAGGGATTGACTAGCCGCCCTAATAGATGACTATCCTCGAATACGAGTGGCCAGCTATATATATATATATATATATATATATATATATATATATTTAGTGAGAGTGTATGTATGAGAGTGGGGGACGAATTTTAGAGTAAAAGAACGCTATATCCTTATTCTGTCCTGGACATTAAGTTCTACCTAGATTCTATCCTCTTGGAATTATTTTTTATACAAATATATATGTATTTGTATGTATGTATGTATGTATGTATATATATTTATATATTTTAGATATATGATTGCATATGTATGTGTATATTTCCCACTAATATTATCAATATATATATATATATATATATATATATATATATATATATATATATGAAAGTAACTCTATACTGATACTTATTATTAACACCCAACACTCGCCTACCCAATTTAAAAATTCGCCCTAGCTGTTACCATGGAAATTTTGATTTCAATTTTTAAAACACGTAAATTTCAGATATACGTTATTCCAAAAAAAAAAATTTCGGTTGAAGATGGAACAGACCTTATTTTAACTCAATTAAATTTAAATAATTATATTGAAGTTTTCGGCTCTTGTTTTGAAACATGAGACTTCTTATGTAGCGTTTTGGAATCATATTTTTAAATAAATAATTATATATATATATATATATATATATATATATATACGAAGATATCGGTCGTCTGTCTTATCAACCCCTGTAGTGACTGATGTAGAATTTCAATTTCTGTCTTCTTTGTAAAGAGGTCAAATTTAAGTTAGAGATGGCACCATCGAATATAAGAAAGCACTGTACCTCTTCAACCTATCTAGTCATAAATTAACAGATGCCCCCACAAAAACTTTCTAAATTCAGGGCCAAATTGCCATCTTCAAAGAAGAAACAGAGAAGACCGATATATAAATATATATTATACAAACTGATACCATAAACAGTTTGAAAATCCTGCGAATTGAAAATTTAAAATTCGTAGCTGAAAATGACCATTAACTAATGGTATCTTAATTCCAACTGTAAGAAAAAAAAATATGTGTGCATGTTTGTGTATGTCTGTAAATTGCGATATATTTTGCCGAGTTAACCTGTTTTTAGGCAGACTATATATATATATATATATATATATATATATATATATATATATATATATATATATATATATATATATATATATATATATATATATATATACGTGTGTGAATAGATGTTTATGTGTGGGCATGCAAACATGAAAAGATAGAAATATGGATTCCCGATTTTTCTTTTCAAAATTATCATTTGCATTTTATACGTCGGTGGGCCCTTTTTTTAGTTCCAATTTATTTGAATATACGTTGAATTCTATTCAATATAGGTGAAGTCTCTTTGAATATATACATATATACATGTATAAATAATCATTTGCCTGGCATGCAACTTTTTTTTTATAAACCCTGTCTGTTTTAGAGACGACTTTGATGTTATTTTTTTCTATTTATTCAACTTCGTCTTGCTAGATATTTGGGTGTTTTTTTTAGTTTGCCTATCGAGATGGGCGCCCGTTGGAGAACGATATTTAACAAGCTTGCCACGCTGATCAATCGCTAATACACTAAGCTCCACCCTCATTGTAGGCGCCATTATTTTCACCATGTCTCCTTGTACGTTCATTTATTATTTACCTAGATTTTTTTTTTTTTTTTTTTGGTTTGGATACATTACAAGGCACGACATCCTGTGCAAAACCATCATGGAATGCACCATTGAAGGTGGACGTAGGAAATGGCGCCAACGCAAAAACTGATTGGACAATGTCAAAAAATGGACAGGTATGAATGTATCAGAATTTCTGATGGCTGCCATTGATAGACCGTTGTGAAAAGGAGTTAGTGTTCCTTCTGCCTTCGGATCCACTCTACTATTACAAAAGCCAAGTTCATGATGATGATGATGATGATGATGACATTTTTTTACATATATATCGATTAATCCTGGGGTCAATTAAGACGTCATTTTTCTTTTAAATATCATATGCCACGCTTATTAAGACTTAACTTCAAGACAGACCTCAAATAATACATACACCTTTGTTCCAATTAATTGAACCAAAACGAACAATTCCGTTACTATTTACTTTCTTTTTTCATATGTTTCCATTGAAACATGACCCAGAGCACATGCTAGCATTTCGTATGACTGTTCCGCGAAGTCATTACCTTGCAAATTGACCAGAGATTTTTGATTGGATTTAAATCAGGACAGTTTCCAAGCCAGTACTTTGATTAGTCTATATTTCTGAGATGAGGTATTATGTACATTCAAGGATTCATGGCACAATGGATAAAGGCGTTGGTTAGATCCAGTGACAGGACCCAAAAGTACCCATGGTACTATACAGGTTAGACGCCAGCATCAGTTTATGATTAATAAGTGGGATGGAATTGTATATGGCTGTCTGTTCTCCCAGCACGTCTACTGGGTCTTTATTTCGAACACACTTCCAGACCTGCTAGAGGATGTGTTCCTGCTAAGATGCATGATGCAGCTCCAGCATATTTTAGTCACATTGTTTGTGATGCACTGGTTGACATCTACCATGAAAGATCGATAGGTAGGGGAGGACCGGTTCCATGGCCTGTGCGTTCCCTGACCTCAATCCTTTGGATTTTCATCTGTGGGACCACCTGAAATAATTGGTTTTATGCAGAAAACATTATTAATGTAGTGATGCTTCATGTCATGCGAAACAATTCGACAGTGTGTGAGAGTATTTGAAAGGGTCTGCCAGTCAATGATCCGACGGGTGCATGCATACTGTTTATATTATTCGGACTACATGGCACAGTGGATAAAGGCGTTAGTTAGATCCAGTGATAGGAACCCAAAGAGTGCGAGTTCAATACCCGGTTAAGGCAGTGGAGAACTTGGAGAGAGGAATTAACAGAAGATAACTTATAACTGGCATCCATTAAACATTACACATTATTTGTCGACCGATAAAGGAAATGAGATGACAAGAAACTAAAATTGCTACCCTGTTATTATCGCTTTTCTCTGGCACTCCTTTTACTGGTCCCCATATTGCATTCATTTCTATGTTTGGTCGGCTCAAGAGAACACCATTGGAAAATTCGTAAACTTAAGGAATCAGCACATATGCTAGGCTACAAAAATCACCTGAGTATAACAACAAAAATTGCAATATGAGCTCTGGTAAAAACATGATGATAACAGCAAAAATTGCAATATGAGCACTGGTAAAAAATGATAGCTGAAGACATTAGGTTTATAATATCCAGAAATTCATACACAGATGTCCACATGGCACAGTGGATAAAGGCGTTAGTTCGATTCTGTGACAGGACCCAAAGAGTGTGAGTTCAATACTCGGTTAAGGCAGTGGAGAAATTGGAAAGGGGAATTGACAGGAGAAAACTGATAATTGACATCCATTAAACATGGCACGTGGAACTAGAACAGTCTACCCCAGTGAACGAAATAAAGGGTTCAGTTCGAGATTCCAACCACCTGAAGAAGGCCGGAGTATACAACTGCCGAAACGTTGTAATAAATATGGCGACAAAGATGAGGACAATAGTCCGAGTAATGTAAATAGTGTACTTTGATTTGCTTATTGGTAAGGCTTGACATTGTGTTCGTGCAGCGTTACAATTTTCTTACGCTTCCTTCGAGTAAAATGGCCGTAAGACAACAAATCGACAGTCGAGACAATAGTGTGTGGACGTGATGAAAATCTGATGCAATCACGCATGATGAAATATTTTTCAAGGCCAAAAAAATGTCATCATACACATCGAAAATAGATTCATATTATTGCACAACAGTGCAAATGACCTGATCTGATGAAAAAATAAAAATCGATTACTCTTTGTCACTCCAGTGGCTGTAAAACTGATCATATGGTGAAAATAAAAAAACTAAAGCTCTTGTTTCAATTAATTTGAACAAGGGTGCATATGCAATCTATCACTAAAAAAAGCAGGAAAAATGACCAGTTCCTTGTATCCCTGCAGTAAATATCTAATTCTTACTGCTATACTCTATCTTTACAAGAGCCAGATCAGACTAAAATTGGAGTATTTTTACTACATCTGGGCTGAAGCTGCCGAATCTTCACATTCTTGACAGAGTTCGAATGCGCCTCCGCATACTTCTGATTGATTAATTATTTTCCACCCTACAACCTCTTTCCCGCAGTCGAAAGGTCACAAACCGATCGCTTCTCTATCGCTATCACCAAGGCAAATATTCTGACGAGCTAATTCCTCAGTTACACTATTGCTAACTTTCACAGATAAGACCGGCCAGGTCACGTATACCGGAACGAACCACCGTCCCCGTGTACGTGACATTCCCTTCGTCCTTCTTGGTAAGTTCTATTCAAACAGGATCTTCCCAAGAACTGCTACTTTGTGGAAAAGCTTCCAAGAAGGAAGCTTCCTTATCATTTCAATCTCAAACCTTTTCAAGTCTTGGGTCAATCGTTGTCTTTCTTACATATCCTTATGAACTGCACTTCTTAACTCCTCCTCTTAGGTTGATGCAATAAACTCATTAGGTAACCCTCTACTTGCAGTGGCTCTTTGGGCTTGTATATGGTGAATAATTAGTAAGAAATTTCCCTTCAGGCTTGGTTTAGTTTATTTTGTTTTACAGCATATAAACCTCAATGGGTTATTTAATGCCGACAAGATTTTTATTGCTAGTAATATTTTTTATTTATCTATCTATCTATCTATCTATCTATCGTATAGTATATATTGGTTTGGTTTGGTTTTTTGGCATATCAACCACAATGAGTTACTTAATGCCGATAAGATTTTTATTGCTGGTATTTTTTTTCCAAAAATATATAACTGGTAATAATTTTTGTTTTCTTCTATTTCAAAAATGTATTGCTGGTAATATTTTTTTTTAAATGTGTTGCTGATAATAATGTATTGCTGGTAATAATTTTTTCCTTCAAAAACTTATTGCTGGTAATATTTTTTTACCAAAAAGTATTTCTGGTATTAAACCTACTTTTACACTTGCATAGTATTTTGATCACAGTTTAACATTTAACTGTTTGCCCATACCTGGGACCCTAACAGGTGCTACCACCCCAAGTCAGGATGGACCTGGGAACACCAGCAATTAAGAGGTGGTTCCACGGTCCTCAAATCCTCCTGATCACCGGTCTTGCTGTTGGACGTAGTTTATCGTCTTACCCAAGACGAGGATATAGTTTATCGTCTTACCCTGTACGCGGATATAGTTTATCGTCATACCTAGGATGAGGATGTAGTTTATCGTCATATCCAGGACGGGTTCCTTCAGGACGTAGGCGATCATGATTCTGACCAGAATCTTAATCTTTATTATCTGTAAATTGTCTCTTGAAATATAACTGTGTGGATTCTTGTTGCCTTCTCAGCGTTTTGAAAATATTTTACCTTTCTTATATTCCTTGCTACCCAGAGCTAGAAAGCCCAGTCTACCTTATTATTTAACCCATGGCTGGAGTGACAAGAGACGTATTCATGCGTTTTTCAGGGGCATTTGTGCAAGTCAATACGTGTTTGGTTTCATTACCATGATCGTAGCTTAAGAATAAGAAAACATTTATTTTTCCCTGTATTTTTTTTTTTAACATAATCTTTTTCCTTGTCAGTGTGCTCAATTCAATGGTGTATATAAATAGATTGATCAATATACAGTGGAAATATCTACAGACTTATAAATCCTACCTGAGGGACGAAGGCTCTATATCTGAGACAGACTATTTCGGTAGACGATAAAAGTGATCGTCTATTTTCTCAACCCAAATATGAAATATATATATATATATATCATTGTATTTAAAGGCTGCATTTCATATATATATAGTTTTATATCAGAAATGATCACAGATTTTTAATTTAAGAAAAGGTTCTTTCCTCTTCTTTTGTTTTCTTCTTTTTGTTATAGATGGCAATAAGTGTTTTGTGTGCGCACGCGCGCTCTGCCTTCAAAGTCAGACTCACGTAAACAGAGGGACATAAGGCTTTGGCTCTAATTTTCTGATTTTTTTTTTTCAGAAAGAGTTTGGTGTTGTAGGCTTGGTCTAGAAAAATATCTACTTATGCATACTTGACGCCTGTTTTGCATCTCTTTGACACTCCCAAATTATTTGAACCGTTTTCTTTATTTGCCTTCTGGACCCTTCACCAGTCACGATCGCCCTTCGTCATCCTCCTCCTCCTCCTCCTCCTCCTCCTCCTCCTCCTCCATATCTAACGACCCACTGATTTTGATCTACTATCAACATTATTATTATTATCATCATCATCATTATCATTATTTAGATTTGTTGTTGTTATTTTTAGTTGGTTTTAACATAACATAAAATCAGTCGCAATCTTTTCAAAGGAAATATACTTTTTTTTTTTTTTCTGTATCTCTCCCTCTCTCGGTGTCTCTCTCCTTACTATTTTAATCTATCTATCTATCTGTCTGTCTGTTCATCTCTCTCTCTCTCTCTCTCTCTCTCTCTCTCTCTATATATATATATATATATATATATATATATATATATAAGGAAGAGGTTATAGTAGTTCCAACGAGAGAAAAGTGTGTATATAAAAAAGAAGGAAGATATCGCAAACGTTTTTGGTTTTAACATGGATTTTTTAAAAATATTATTCTCTATTTCCCATAATTTTACTACACGTGTTTCTGGTCTCGCGACCGTCATCAGGTAAAAGGCGGAGATTTCCACATATTATTAAAAATAATAAATTTTCTTTTTTTTCTCTCCTTTATGTTTTTCGATGTTAAATATTTTCGATATGAGACATTCTCTTTTTTTTGTGTTAGTAATCCGAATGTCTTTCTTGAACTGGCAATGAAGAGTTCTGCGCGAAGGGTCATAAAACAATTAAGGTTGGTCCAAGCTAAATGATGAATTACTTATCGGCATTTTATCTTTCAATGTTTTACTGACCCCTGTGTGTTCTTAGATCTGTTTCCATTTTTGTGTGTTTCTGTCAGCATGCGTGTATATATGTGTATATTCCCTCTCCATGCATACACACTGTCTCACTACGAGGAATTAGGAAATACATTTGTACACATACACACATACACACACACATACATACACACATAAGTACACACACACATTCTTCCCAAGTTACATGGAACCAGTATACACACACACACATGCACACATATATACGTACATACATACACACGTACTTCCTAAGTTGCGTGGGGTTTGTGTGCGCGCCCATGAGTAGTTCCTTGCTTTTGTCAACAAGTGGATATATATATATATATATATATATATATATATATATATATATATATATATCTCACAGATTCCCGCATGTGAGCGTGCGTGGATGAATGTGAGTGGTTTGATCACTGTATTTGGTCATCATGTGTGCATGTTGTGTGCTTTTGCGTGTGGGGTTATGATCTATTTAGGTCTGGTTTAAATTTTTTATGAAGTTTTTTTTTTCTTGTATTTGTAGGTAAGACCAGAAACACGTGTAGTAAAATTATGGAAAATAAAGCATAATATTTAAAAAACAAAATCCACATTACAACCAAAAACGTCTGAAGAAATCCCCATCAGTACTGGAAAGAGCGATAACAGCTACTGGACTTGAAAACTTATTTTACTGAAAAAGTCATATTTTAGAAAGAATTTATAAATTTCAAGTTGCAGCAGCACTGGCTGCACGGTAATCTGGATGTTTCCACATAAGGAAACGGTTAATGATACCATTAGCATCCATCTATCTCTACAGCCTTTAATTCTACCATCAACATTATTATTATTATTATTATTATTTAGTTTTGTTATTGTTATTGTTATTTTTTACTAGGTTTTAACATAACATAAAACCAGCTGTAGTATATAGAAAGAAAATATACTTTCTTTTTTTGTATCCCTCTCTCTCTCTCTCTCTCTCTCTCTCTCTCTCTGTGTGTCTCTTTCTCTTTATTTCTATTTACGTATTATTTTAATCTATCTTAACTGTTTGGGTATATCTATATTATTTTAATCTATCTATCTATCACAGACTGTTTATCTATATCTATATATATATATCTATTTCTATCTATCTTTCTTCATATCTATCTATTATTTTATCTATCTATCTATCTATCTATCTATCTATCTATCTATCTATAACAGTCGGTTCGTATATATCTATATACATATATATAATAGTTTGGTTAATGAATGCTACATTCTTTCATTATTTCTATCTAGCTATCACAGTTTGTTCGTGTATATCTATATATCTATTTCAGTTTCTTCATATCTATCTATCTATTTATTTATCTTCTCTTTATTTCTATCTCTCTCTCTACTTACCTACGTATTATTTTAATCTATCTATCTATCTATCTATCTATCTATCTATCTATCTATCTATCTATCTATCTAATTTCACCAAGCAAAGCGTTATTCCTGCCAATGCAAAGTGATTTTGAATTCCTTGGTTGTGTAGCTATATCCTTCTATGGCAACACCTAAAACAATCTTGACTGAAATTGAGAGCCAGGCTTCTGCAATTTCCAAAATATGGAACTAATAAATAAAACACTATGTTTTGATAGGATACCATACACAATAAAAAAAAAGGAAGTAATAATTATACATGATGCAGAGTGCTAAATATAAAGAAAAGCTGTAACATTTAGCAGGTTTGAAAAGGCTAAAATTGATTTAATAAAAATATATTTTTTTATATATATTTTATAAAACCTTTCTGAGTAAGATTAATAGATTGGTTAATGAATGCTATATTCTATCATTGAATCCTCAATGTGCGTGTCAGTCTGAAGAAACTTCAGTGAATTTTGAACTAAACACTTAATTACCTTTTCTGATGTCTGTCGATCTGAATAACCTACAAGGAATTTTGAACGAAACACTTAATTACCTTCTTCAGGTGTCTGTCAATCTGGATAACCTTTAAGGAACGTTGAACTGAAACATTTGCTACCATCATCAGGTGTCAGTCAATCTGGGTAAACTCCAGATAATTTTGAGCTGAGCCTTTTTTTTAACTCCTCCAGGCGTCTGTCACCCTGTGTAAACGTGAAGGCATATTGAACTGAACCTTTTATTACCTTCTCCAGGTGTCTGACAATCTGGATAGCCTTCAGGGAATCTTGAACTGAAGCCTTCATTACCTTCTCCGGGTGTCTGACAATCTGAGAAAACCTCAGCGAATCTTGAACTGAAGCCTTCATTACATTCTCCAGGCGTTTGACAATCTGGATAACTTACAAGGAATCTTGAACTGGAGCCTTCATTACCTTCAGGTGTTTGACAATCCGGATAACCTTCAGAGAATCTTGAACTGAAGCCTTCATTGCCCTCTCCAGTTGTCTGACCATCTGGATAACCTTCAGGGAATCTTGAACTTGAACCTTTATTACCTTCTTCAGGCGTCTATCAATCTGATGTATTTAATCTATGAGAGCAGATTCTTTCCGTTTCTTGTAGATTACTTAATTATCCACAAACACCTGAATAAAACCCTATTGATTTCCAGTCTATACTGCTATATTTATCACGTACCCCGACCTGTAGATAGATCCCTGTCCTTTCCCAGGGTATTTGTGACAATGTTCAAGCGAATGTAATTTGTACACGCTTCGTTGATTTCATCAGCATTACATCGTGTTTACATTATGTCGATTATAAAATTGCAGTATCCGTTAGGCTGCTAGTTGTGGATCGCTATCCACGCATTAATCACCAAATATTAAGATCTTATCTCAATAATCTTTGAAAGTAATACTAATCAAAAATCATAAAACATAGTAGTTCCTTCAGGCTATAATGAATCTTTGATGATCTTCAAAGAAACTATCAAAATACAAGGATCTTGAAGTAGAAATCTAAAAGATGGGGCGCATGGAGACATCACTAATTCTAGTTCTGGCTTCGGCCCTGGCTTTGGCTGGAAAAAGGTTATGATAGACTCATTGAAGAGAAACCATGGTAGTCGACGTTTAAAAGAAATACAAAAAATTTATTTACATTATTCGGAGTATAGTCCTATTCTTTATCGCCATATTTATTACAACGTTTCGGCCGTTGTACGCACCGGCCTTCTTCAGGTGGTTGGAATGTCAAACTGAACCCTTTATTTCGCTCACTAGGGTAGTCTGTTCTAGTTCCACGTGCCATGTTTAATGGATGTCAGTTATCAGTTATCTCCTGTTAATTCACCTCTGAAAGTTCTCCACTGCCTTAACCGGGTATTGAACTCACACTCAGGTCACATGGCACAGTGGATAAAGGCGTTGGTTAGATCCAGTGACAGGACCCAAAGAGTGTGAGTTCAATACTGTTTATTGACATAGCAGTATCATCTGAGAGAAACACATTCATGAAAATTATCGAGAACTTGTTCAAATACAAGGACCTGGGGATGGAGATTAACAGTATGTGGGGAATGAAAACTGCGACTGTACCAATAGTAATCGGAGCACTGGGACTCACGAGAAAAGAAATGGACAATTTTACTAATAGTGTCCCAGGTAACATCAACATACAAGTTGCCCAAAATATCGCTCTACTAGGAACATCACATATACTAAGAAAAATGCTATCAATTAAATGACAATTGTTTTGTCGGGCCTAAGAACCATAGTTTGAACCCGGCTCTACAGGATACGAAGCAGGAAACATAACATACACAAATAATAATAATAATAATAATAATAATAATAATAATAATCACCACCCAGACTCGGTTACGGAGACAGTACCTATAACAATTTTATGGGACGTTACAATTCACGCAAACAGAACAACCAAAGCTGATCGCCTAGACATCGTGATTGGAGACTGCAAAGACAAAATATGCCTTCATATTGACATGGTAGTTTCTGCAGATCTTCAAAAAACTATTAAAATACAAGGACCTTGAAATCGAAATCTCAGAAATGTAGCGCCTGAGATCAACAATTCCAGTTGCAGATGGAGCCCTCGAATTGATTGGAAAAGATTTCAGTAGACTCATTAAATGAATTCCTGGCAGCCCATGCCTTAAAGAAATAAAAACAAAAAAAAATTGTTCTCACGAATACCATCTGAGAGAAACATTCAAAGACAGTGACGTCGAAACAGTCTGACACCTCAACTGCTGTGACGAATTGTCCAATTATTTTTCTGACGCCGAATCAGCGACGCCAAATGAACTACGCCGAAACGTAACAAACTCTTCTTATTGACTTAGCAGTTCCTGTAGACTGAAATGCATTTTTGAAGATCTTCAAAACAAAATTATCACCATATAAGGATGTGGCACGTGACGGCATCGGTAATATCAATTGTGGTTAGGCCACTGAGTTTGGTTACAAAAATGATTTGATAGACTCTTTGAAAGGCTCTCTGATCTGAAAGTGTTCCCAAATGGAACCCACCAGCAAGATTGTGCACCGCTCTTATCAAAACCTGTCACTATATTGTGAACATTTGGCTGTGATGCATGTACCCAGTATACCATTATAAGACTGGGTGTCATGATGGGCCTAAGGGCCATAGTTTGAACCCGGCTCTACAGGATACAAAGCAGGAAACATAACATACACAAATAATAATAATAATAATAATAATAATCTGCTTTGACTAACCTTCTTCGACTGGATGTCATGATGAATATGTTGGCCTTGTATATTTGTACCTTAGTGTCACTTTATTTCTGTGCTGTTCTTTCAATAAATAACAAAATGGTTTTATCACATATATTAAGAAAAGTACTATCATTTAAATGACAATTCTCCTATAGGGCCTAAGGACCATAGTTTGAACCCGGCTATACAGGATACAAATTAGGAAACATAACATAAACAAATAATAATAATACACACTGACAGAACAATCAAGGCCAACCGACCAGATATTGTTATTAAAGACCACAAACAAAAACGGTGCCTCCTTATTGATATGGCAGTCCCTACTGACTGCAATGTATCTTTGAAGATATTTAAAAAGTTGTCAAAATACAAGGACCTTGAAATAGAAATCTCGAAAATGTGGCATATGGGAACATCAACAATCCTTGTTGTAGTTGGAGCCCTAGGACTGGTTGGAAAAGATTCCAGTAGACTAATTGAAGGGATTCCTGTAGGTCCATGCCTCAAGGAGATACAAAAAATTGTTCTGACAAGTACAGCCCACACTTTACGAAGGGCTTTATCTATGTAATTTTTTTTTGTCAGTGGAAAGTGTCATGATGCCATTTCTAACCTTAGTTCCCTGGGTGGGTCCCGAAAAGAAATGTGTAAACGCCAGAAATCAAAGAAAATAAAAATAATAATAATAATAATAATCTGTTTTGAATATCCTTCTTCGACTGGATGCCATGATGAATATGTTGGCCTTGTATATTTGTACCTTAGTGTCACTTTATTTCTGTGCTGTTCTTTCAATAAATAACAAAATTGCTTTATCACATATACTAAGAAAAGTGCTATCATTTAAATGACAATTCTACTATAGGGCCTAAGGACCATAGTTTGAACCCGGTTCTACAGGATACAAAGTAGGAAACATAACATACACAAATAATAATAATAATAATAATCGTAGTGTTTAGATGTGCCTATAAGATGAACTTTGAAGTAAGGGTCTGTAAATAAAGAAAATATTTTTATAATGATACGAGGGTAAATCAGAGAGTAAAAGCAATTTATAATAACAATTTACAATAATAATAATAATAATAATAATATCTAAGAGAAACACCTCCATGAAAATTATCGAGAAATTGTCTTAATACAAGGATCTGGAGATCGAGATTAACAGGATGTGGAGAATGGAGACTGAGACTCTGCAGAAAAGTAATCGGAGCTCTGGGCCCCTCAAGAAAAGGAATATACAATTTTTCTAAGTGTCCCAGGTAACATCAAGTTACCCAAAATATCGCCCTACTAATAACATTTTATATACTAAGAAAAGTGCCATTAACTAAATGACAATTCTCTTATAGGGTGTAAGGATCCTAATTTGGACCCGGCTCTACAGAATACAAAGCAGGAAACATAACATACACAAATAATAATAATAATAATAATAATATATTTGTAGTGCTAGTAATAGTAATAGTACTAGGAGTAGCTATGCTAGTACACCGCAGAAATATGATCCTAGAAATAAATACAATGGCCTGCTCAGGGAACTGAGAAAAACGCTTGCATTCGAAGGTTAAGGTTGTTCGTGTCCCTCGGGGTTTGGCAAAACTAATGACCCCCAAAAAATCGAGATTGGAAGGATTAAAAACTGGGAGAAAACTGAGGGTCGAGACCAAAGCGTTGCTGGGGTCCGGTAGGAAAAGGAGAGAGAACTCTTTTATTCTGAAGACACTTAAGCTCAGTGACTGTGGAGCAAACGCTACAAGCAAAAATGATGCAAACAGACAAATGCAGAGAATGAATAATAATAATAATAATAATAATAATAATAATAATAAAGAAAATAAAAGGAGAAATAGCAACAGCCGGTCAACTTCATGAATGACGGCATGGATCAAAATCTGAGTTGAATCTCGTCACTCCTAATTTAATCTCGCCTCTTCTCGCCTCTTCTCGCAGTAACTGGCCCGCATCACTTCGGCTTAAGACAGCACAAAATAATTATTGACATGAGTGTGATTCATAATCATGGCAATGTATGTGCGGCATTTTGACAGGTGATGGATACTTCACAGTTTTTCATATGCCCTGAATATCATATATATATATATATATATATATATATATATATATATATATATATATATCGACTCGTTTAATTAAATAAGACAGACAAGGTGCTTTTATTTAGTTTTATACAATTTCTCATGCGATCTAATTTTTTTTTTTTTTTTTTTTTTCAGATGATAAATTATATAAAACTGTTCGAATGTTCTTTTTTATCCGAGCGCTTTCGGCTATCAATTAGATCTCATTTAAATATTCATGGAGACCTACCGGACACTATTCGTAACATACTTGTTGACAACACTAATATAATAGCATCATCTACATGCAAAAAAGGCTAAAAATAATGGAAGCCTTACTAATAAAAACAAAAAACCAACACTTAATAGTATCCACACTTTTTGAAGGGCCGAATACAGTGACCTGGTGCACTAAGTGCAACAAGGTCCCCAAACGAACCTCCGCAGGTTTTGAATTTAGAGTTGTCCTTCTCCCAGACCAGTTACCATCCAAGTCTACAGAACCCAGTCTGTCCTGCTATTGACCCATAGCTGGAGGTAGAAGAGGTTTCACATCTTTCCCAAGTGAATGTAATGGATTCGACTGTAATTCGAACTTGGCTCTCCGATTCCATTACTCCACCGTGCCTCCATATATATATATATATATATAAATATATATATATATATATATATATATATATATATATATATATATATATATATTTATATATTTGTATCTACACACCTTTATATATATTTATTAGCTCAAGTGGGTACTCGTAGAACCCTAGAAACATGACACACACCTAGACGCGCACACACACATGCTCGCATACACACACACACACACACACACACACACACATATGTACCAGCTTGCGTGTTCGAGTCTTAATAAACAAAATATTCCCTATGTATTATCTGTGTATCTTACATAAATCGTAGGTTTCATGCATTAAATATATTGTTTTGAGGATAATCCATATAAAAGTCAGCGAATAGAGGGCCTAAATGTCTGCCCATAGCAAGGCCCTCAGACTGAGTGTTCATATTACCAAGGCAATTATTAACAGGAACATTAGTGGAGAGGTTTTCAATGATGTTAATATTGTAAATCCGAAGAAAGTATACTTGTTTTTTTAAGTATTTTCTTTGTGTCGTGTCTCTTGCCTCCGAACAAAAGAACGAATGATGGGTTCCAAACTCTGCAGGAATTTTCCACGGTAATTATTGTCGCTTTTAGGGCTTTCGACTATTCTCTCGACATCATCAGAGACAAAATTTCGCTCGGATGGAAATTAGATTATGATCCCAAACTGGTGTATTTGCGTTAGAAAACGTTATTTAAAGATTTCTCGTCAGAAACCGTCACTGAACAAATCAAAGAAAATCATTGGTTACAATGCTAACATTTTTTGCCCAGTAACATGGATTTTTGAAAAAAAAACATGCTAGAATTTTTATCAACATCGTGAATTCTCAAGACTCCATTTCTGAGATAAATCTATATTTATCTAACGTCCTAGGTTTGACGATAAACTACATTCGACAGTAATTCCTCTGATCAGGAGGTTTTGAGTAGCAGGGAACCACCTCTTAATTGCTGTAGTTTCAAGGTATATCTTGACCCGCGGTGGTAGCTCCTGTTAGGGTCCCAGCTATGGGAAAATAATTAACCCCCAAACTGAAGTCAAAACTCTATCAAAGTGTAAAAATAGGTTTTAATACCATTTTTGTAAAAATTTATTACCAGCAATGCATTAATAGCAATAGATATTTGAAAAAAATATTACTAGCAATATATCTTTCAAAAAAAAATATAACCAGAAAAACCTTTTGAAAAAAAAAAAACAATATTACCAGCAATAAAAATCTTGTCGGCATTAAATAACCCATTGAGGTTGATATATCGTAAAACAAAATAAACCAAACCAAACCATTTTATTTATTGCACTTCTTACTTTTAATTATAAATGTCTGAGAATATGGAGATTCTGCTTGGAGTTTCTAACATATAAGGTGTAATACACGCGTGTGTGTGTATGTGTTTATGAACGAAGCACATAGCAAGTAAAAAGGATAAATGATGAAGCAAAAGTTTGGCCGATGAGTGACGCAAAACGAACAGATGAGATGCAAGAAAAAAATTGTTATTAAAATATGACAAAGAGTATGCGGCTTTTCACACCCCAGCATTGAACGACACAATTTCTATACCAACATTTCAAGTCACTTGGCTGTTTAAGTCTTACCCAATCCAGCCTT
Source organism: Acanthosepion pharaonis (assembly GCA_903632075.3). NCBI lineage: Eukaryota > Metazoa > Mollusca > Cephalopoda > Sepiida > Sepiidae > Acanthosepion > Acanthosepion pharaonis. Next base: position 626,201 of record CAHIKZ030005617.1, read on the forward strand.
ACAATTCAATAGCTTTAAATTTAATTCCTTTACTCAATAAACGGAGCTGTGTGTGTCCTGAGTCGAGTAATGTTTTTTTCACTTCATGGTGGGGAGAGTTCTTTCATAATTGGAAACTTCAAGATGATAATAAAATTTCATAAACTTCTATTCACACCAGAACAACAAAATAAAATCCGATGTAATTACCGGTTTCTGTTTGAGAGCACTTAGAATATCCAGACCTTAATATTTACACAATGAAGAGAATTGAGAATACTTTTAAGGTTCTCCAATATTATACTTATTTCATATATAATACTAAGAGAAAAAGCTCATCAAATTTACGCAAATAGAAAAATAAAAGACAAACATGGAAAAACGTGACCGCAATTAGACGCAGTATTAAAAGGACGGTTTTTCCGATGACACCGCTATTATTTTAACTATCTGCACTCTTCAGCGATGTTTATTGTTTCAAAAAGCGATGATTAGAATTTTACAAAAAAAAAGACCTAACTCATAAATAATTACATCGGTCACACTACTACATGCCTATCCAGACGACTCACGTTGCACAAATCCGACCACAGCTCCATTAGAAGTCATTTAAACAAACACAAAAAAACTACAAGACTCCATTCGAAACATAGTATTAAAAAATACAAGGATAATAACCTCATGCATATATGAAAAGAAAAAGATTAAAAATAATGGAAGCCCTAATAATAAAAAAAGAAAAAACCAACACACAATAATATTAGCTATGAACACGGCCACAATGTGCTGAACGTATCTGGAAAATAAAACCTCCCTTTAACATATATATACATACATAACACAGCCCATACATTCAGTTAAAAGTAAAATAAAATCATCCTTGATAATGGCTAAAAGTACAGCCAAAAGTGGTCAGAGATACAGAAAGTTTGGAAAGTTTTTACACACTTTGTGTCCAGAAAAAAAGCATTTGTTCGAACACAAGAAAATTAAATAAAATGCTTAATCGCAGTACCTTGTCGGTCATCTTTAACGAAAGATATATATATATATATATATATATATATATATATATATATATATATATATATATATATATATATATATATATGTGTGTGTGTGTGTGTGTGTGTGTGTGAGCTAGATAAATTCAATGATTTGCACACTTACTAATAGTATTTTGACCCGTAATTTCGTTTTATAATATGCTATTTGAGTAGAAAAGTTGCATTAAGTCCGCTAGTAAGCAAAGATACTATACTGAATGTTAATTTTTGAATGTTATTTTTTTCAATATTAAGTTTATGACACACACACACATGCACACACACACACACACACACGCGCGCGCACAAAACTAACATGTCTAACAAGAAGACTCACGTTACATCTCTCCGACCATAGCTCAATTAGGACACATTTAAATGCACATGGAGGCCTACCAAACTCTATCCGCAACACACTCGTTGACAATACAAATAAAATAGCCTCATCCACATGTAAAAAAGGCTAAAAATACTGGAAACATTATTAATAAGAAAAAAAAAACCGGAGAAGCCAACACTAAATAATATCAACTATGAACACAGTCACAATGTGCTGACCGTGTTTGGAAAATAAAACATTTCTATAATTCTAGGTACATACATAAAACAATCCATGCATTCATTTAAAAGTAAGAAAATTAAGAGTATATCTTTTCAGTCAGTCGTTTTTAATAAAACTTGTATGAAAGGGATTGCTGGCCAAATACACAACTGTATATATATATATATATATATATATATATATATATATATATATATATATATATATATATATAAACTGTATATATATATATATATAAACTGTATATATATATATATATATATATATAAAAACTATATATATATATATATATATATATATATATATATAAACTGTGTATATATATATATATATATATCGCTTTCTGACCATGAGAGCCGGGTTCGAATTTCACCACGGTTGATTTGTCAGGTCGGAGACTTCCTGATGTTATCGGTCTGAAGAAAAGTGCTTGAAAACTATGCCACGTGTTGACCCAAGCCTTGTGAGTGAAATTGGGTAGACGGAACGTCGATGGCTGTGCTAGCACGAAGACACAATTCATCGTGACCGAGGGATTGAGTGTTCTGGCCTTGTTTAAATTGTTGATCACCCAAGATAACACGCTCTCTCCTAGAAACTTTAACCAAGATCTGCTTAGTTGCAGTATGAACCACAGGCGGGCCTGTGTGGGTGTTGAACAAACACAAATGTGACGGAGCGAGTAGACGAGTATCCTCGAATACAAATGATCAACTATTTTTATGTATGTATATTAGACCCCCAACCACTAATCCACATGGCAGAGGTTCAAATATATTAAGTAAATGCATGAATGTTTGATATGATAAAGGAAAGATGCATAAATGTTTGATATGATAGACGGAAGGTGAATGAAAATTTTATATGATAGAGCGAAGATGCATAAATGTTTTATATGATAGACGGAAGACGCAGTAATGTTTGATATAATAGACGGAAGATGCATAAATGTTTGATATGATAGACGGTAGATGACGGAATGTTTGATATGATAGACGGAAGATGCATAAATGTTTCATATGATAGAGGGAAGATGCATAAATGTTTGATATGATAGAGGGAAGATGCATGAATGTTTGATATGATAGAGGGAAGATGCATGGACGTTTGATATGATAGAGGGAAGATACATGAATGTTTGATATGATAGAGGAAAGATGCATAAATATTTGATATTATAGACGGAAGATGCATAAATGTTTGATATGATAGATGGAAGATGCATGAATGTTTGATATGATATAGGAAAGATGCATGAACGTTTGATATGATACACGGAAGATGCATGAATGTTTGATATGATAAACGGAAGATGCATGAATGTTTGATATGATACACGGAAGATGCATGAATGTTTGATATGATACACGGAAGATGCATGAATGTTTGATATGATAAACGGAAGATTACGGTCTCTTTTGTGGCGATGATAGTCAACTACTTCCAACCAATACTAGTGGTCTTTATCCGCGGCTAGATTTTGAAGGCTTATTTTCAAGTCAGACTGTTTAGAAAATTGGCGCAATACAATCTATTTTCACTAATATATTCTTAGATATTGTCTTAGCTATTTTGTAAGCTTGAAAGGTATGCAACTTTTTCTTCATACGTACATACAGGTGCGGATATATGTGCACGCCAATGCGTATATGTATATACATATATCTACATGTGCGTGGGTGTGATTTGAAAAACAACAATGTTTTAAAAAAAAAATTATGAGTCAGCTTTTCATCATCGCCCCGCAACCAAATTCATTGACCCAGATATGCCAGATGCGGCTAGCTTAACAAGGCCTGAGGCGGTCACCCTGAGTTCGAATCTTGCACACGGTTAATTGACTGCTTTCCAAATCCCCTGCTGCTGACGAGCACAACGACTGACAACCACCGCCCTGTCCGACCCGCACTCCAAAAGCGATTCTCAGCATAAACGCTACAGACGCACACGTCCATCCCACCCAACACACCCAGGTCTCACACCCGCGCCATAAGCACTAAACCGAAATCCTTCGTCCACTTCAGAAAAATGATAAAAAGTTTGCATGGCTGTCTGCTCCTAGAAAGCCGCTTCCGGTGAGAGAGGGACGCCATCCTTTCCTCGTCTGTCAGGTGCTGACAGGTTCTTTTAAAAGGCGACTTAACAGGCATAAGAGTAGAAACGCCGTGTAGAAACTGGAAAAATTTAGAAACGAATACGGTCTTCGAATTGTTTTTTTTTTTGTTTTTTTTTTCAATATTAAGTTTATGACACACACAGACACGCACAGACTCACACACACAGGCACACACACACACACACACACACACACAAAACTAACATGTCTAACAAGAAGACTCACGTTACATCTCTCCGACCATAGCTCAATTAGGACACATTTAAATACACATGTAAGACTACCAAACTCTATCCGCAACACACTGGTTGATAATACAAATAAAATAGCCTCATCCACATGTAATTTTTTACTAAAAAATACTGGAAACATTATTAATAAAAAAAACGAAAAAAACGCAAAAGCCAACACTAAATAACATCAACTATGAACACAGCCACAATGTGCTGACCGTGTTTGGAAAATAAAACATTTCTATAATTCTAGATACATACATAAAACAATCCATGCATTCATTTAAATGTAAGAAAATTAAGAACATTTATTTTCAGTTGTTTTTAATAAAAATTGTATGAAAAGGGATTGCTGACCAAATACACAACTATATATATATATATATATATATATATATATATATATATATATATATATATATATATATATATATATATTATATGAATCATTCATACAAAAAATAGATTAGTAAAGTTAATGATATAAGTGGCAAAAAACATCTTCGCAAACAAATTTATTAAAGTTACATTAACCTACGAACCACTCGATGAATCTTATGTTTCTTGTGTTTAATAACTTCAATTTGTATAAGGTCTTTTTTAAATCAGCTAGTACTTTCAGCTGTACATACAGCCATCCTCAGGCATGGAAATTAATTTATTTTTTAGTAAATCCAGGTAGTAGCGGGACACGAAAGATTCAATTGTATATATACATATATATATATATATATATATATATATATATATATATATATATATATAGACTTAATAGGCATAGGACTAGAAACGCTGTGTCGAAAGTGGGAAAATTTATAAACGAACACAGTTTTTATTTGCACCATTAAAAAGCAATAATTCATGCACCTATTACTTTCAATTTTGATTAAATATTACTCTAATCCAATCTTTTTGAAGTCGGGACGCACTTGAAATCCTACCAATAATTGTAGGCGAATTATATAGAAATGTCAGAAAAAATATGTAATAATGAAGTCAAATATTGCAGAAAAAGAAATATTGAAATAAAAAAAATATATAAAATGAAATATATCTTAAGTTTATTCATTCTTGTGTTTATAAGAAACGTGAGCCTGATGAGTCTTAGCTATCTCTTTAATGTTTGATAGGCAAACTCTCATTTCCTCCTCAATACATTGAAGAGTTCCTCTCTTTTTGCACTTAATTGTGGTGAGAGCAGGAAAGCCTAATTTACATAAATATGAACGAGGCGGGTAAATATAATAAAAGTAAATATATTTATTTCTTATTTATCTGAACACATATTTCTCTGCAATATGCCAGGGCGCACCTAGATATCATCCAGGGCGCACCTAAAGATCTTCCAGGGCGCACCAGTGCGCCCAGGCGCCCTATTTGAGAACCACTGCTCTAATCAACAAGCAATATTTTTTTCAAGGACAACTCTGAATTCAAAACCTGCGGAGGGTCGTTTGGGGACCCTGTGGCACTTAGTGCACCAAGTCTCTGTATTCAGCCCTTCAAAAAGTGTGGATGGTCTTGCACGAAACCTTCACCACTATAATCAAATCATATGTGCTGGTGTCTGGGATGTCGGTCCCTAGGAACTGATCTGCTTGACCCTCATACGTCGAATTCGACGGGAGAGTCGATTATATATATATATATATATATATATATATATATATATATATATTAAAGGTAATAAATTCATTGATATATAATCCAAGTGGATCCTAGTAATATAAAATATTAAAACCTATCCAAAAAAAGAGCTCAATGTATTATTACAGAGCAAAAATTAATTCACAAAAAATCCAAATTCACTTTATATGGAGAATAAGCTTATTTTGACCGACGAAAATATTCGCCAGTCTTATTATTAGAACTAATTCTACTTTCTATATTCCCATCTTTACACTATATTAATTTTATCCTATAAATTGTCCCCTGTTCTAAAAACTTTCCTTTTATCACTTACATCTCTTTATCTATATATTTAAGGTTGTTTTTGATTATAACTGTATTTTTAAATATTGCTTGTTTTTAGATATATCTTATTATTAAATATATTTTTTATATTTGTTTATGTTTTATTTTTAAATTTTTATATTTGTTTATGTTTTATTTTTAAATATATATTTTTCTTATCTTATTATATTTTGATTTTTTAATATGTCTATAACTTATTTATTTATATTTATATTTATTTTTTAAATATAAATAATATATTTATAAATATATAAATAAATATATTTCTTTGTATTTATTTTTATTTTTATTAAATATATTTTTTAAATATAATTTTACTTAATTTTTAAATATAAATTATTTAAATATGACTTATTTATAAATATAACATTTAATGATAAATTATTTTAAAATATAACGTATTTTTGGAATATGATTTTTTATTTCTAAGTATGATTTTGTATTTTTCAATATATCTTTATATATTTTAATGGTTTTTCAAGCCGCTTTTTATTCCCCTCTTAGGATTAAAATTAACATTTTATTCTTCATCTAACCCTAATTTAATGTCAGAATGTTAGTATCCGGGATTAATTTTATAAAACCTCTTCCCTTTAAGACAAATAACTTCCACACCCCACCTGACCACTGTCTCGTGTCTTTCGCCTGAATGAAACGTTGAAATGGATAAATTCTGTATTAGTTTTTCGACGGTTTTCACAGTTAAATTTCTATTTCTGACACGAACTCGGCCCATACTGGGGTTGAGTAAGACTGACAAATATTTTCGTCGGTCTTAATATGCTTATTCCCCATATGAGGTGAATTTTAATTTTTGTGTATTATATATATATATATATATATATATATATATATATATATATATATATCGCTCATTGACTTTTTGGTGTTAATAAAATAGTGTTCGATGTAATATAACAGAGCTATTATTTATATTAAGTAATATACATTTTTCCCTCACCGACTTAACTTTTTATGCTACTTTCAGTTGCTGAGTTATAATTGTCTTAACTCAGCACCTGAAGATTGCGCTGTGCATGAAACTCCGAGTCGTGCTGCCGATAAAGAAAAATGTATATTTACCATAATATGTGTGTGTGTGTGCTTAAAAGTTTCAGATAGAGTATATCTGTAAAAGGACATTATTACTTTTCCAAACCAAAATACATGATTACAAAAATATTAAAAATAAATAAAATGGTTAAAAATATGTTATTCAAAATATACGGCTGTACATAAAGTCTCTTTACAATTTAAAATATTTATTACAAAAACAAATGAACAAACAAATATGTGGAATTTTTTACAGAATGAGTAGATACTGAAGTTTATTTTAACTAATTTAATCCACCTTTATATGGGTACCATTAGTTGTACAAAGCACATCAAGACTGTACTCGATTTCTTGCCATGTTCGTTGTAGCATAGCCTCATCAATGGTGGCAATGGCATACACGATATCTTTAATATAACTCCATAGAAAGGGGTCCAGAGGGTGACATCTGGTGAACGAGGTGGCCAAAGAATTGGCCCATCCCTTCCAATCCAACGGCCTGGATATGTTAGTGGTTCAACAGTACCTCTTTCATCAGCAGAATTCCTGAAATACACAAATGCAATGTGATTAAAAACTTTGATCACTATTGCGTTCATAGAACAAATCTGATTAAGATATCACATCAATTGCCTTTGTAATATATTCTTAAAATCGTAAAGAGACTCCATGGGCACCCTATACATGTGTGTGTGTTTATATGTTACGGTTAGGAAATTTATGTGACCCACTGTACATATGATTATACAGGTTGTCCGTAAAGTCTCTTTACAATTTAAAAAAAAACTATTACAAAAGCAAATGAACAAATATGTGGAAATTGTTACAAAATGAGTAGATATTGAAGTATTTTTAACTAATTTAATCCACCTCTATATGGGTACCATTAGTTGCATGAAGTGCATCAAGACACGGTACTTAGGCATGGTGGAGTAATGGATAGGGGCTTGGATTGAGGAATCGGAGAGCCGAGTTCAAATTCCATTCGAATCCATTACATTCACTTATGTGCTAATACCCTTGGTAAAGGGATGAATCCTCTTTCTTCTCCCTCCAGCTATGGGTAAATAGCAGGACAGACTGGGTTCTATAGCCTTGGATGGCAACTGGTCTAGGAGAATGAAAACTCTGAATTCAAACCTGCTCTTAGAGGAGGGTGAATGGAGTCTCTCTGAGCCTTGGTTGGCAATCCCTTTAGTGTTGGTGTCACGATAAAAAACACCATTGATAGCCCTAGCGAAGCGTCAAGAATTCAGCTATTTGACAAGATTATGAACTACACCAATCAAAGTATTGGTGAGTTCAATCTCGGCTGAGGCCGCAAGAGATGTAGCATAGCCTCATCAATGGGTGCCATGACATCAGTGATCTTTTCCTTTATATCAGTGATGTCCTGTATCTTTGTTCAATACACAATGTCCTTAACATAACCCCATAGAAAGAGGACCAGGGGGTGATATCTGGTGAAAGAGGTGGCCAGTGAATTGCCCCATCCCTTTCAATCTACTGGTCGGGAAATGTTAGGGTTTCATTTAACAGTACCTCTTTCATCAACAGGATTCCTGAAATACACAAATGCAATGTGATTAAAAACATTAATAACTATTGCGTATGTAGAAAAAATCTGATTAAGATATCTCATCAATTGCCTTCGTAATATAATCTTTAAATTGTAAAGAGACTTCACTGACACCCTGTATAACACATAGATTAATCCCAAACTAAATTCATTTAAATACTAATTTGCACACAAAAATATTCTAAAACATCACTTACACACTTTCGTTTATTAGACATTGAAATGTATCACTTCGGGTCCTCCGTAAATTGCCTGATATTTTTGCTCTTGTATATAAATATTTGTTACAAAATAAAATCCTTGCATTTGCCTTAATAAAGTTCTATGAAAATTTCTCGGACATTCAGGCCGGTAAATGTTATTTAATACTGTTTATCTTAAACAGAGCATTTGCTTAAATACTTGTATCTATAAAATAACAACGTTAAACATAAATAAAAATGTCTTTAATATATATATATATATATATATATATATATATATATATATATATTTGTTTCGGCCGTTGTACGCTCCGGCCTTCTTCAGGTGGTTGAAATTTCGAACTGGAAATGGTAAAAATGATGCTGAAAACATTAGGTTTATAATACTCAGTTCATACACATGGCACAGTGGATAAAAGCGTTGGTTAGATCCAGTGAAGACCCAAAGAAGGTGAGTTCAATACCTGGTTAAGGCAGTGGAGAACTTTCAGAGGGAAAATTAGCAGGAGATAACGGATAACTGACATCCATCAAACATGGCACGTGGAACTAGAACAGTCTACCCCAGTGATCGAAATAAAGGAGTTCAGTTCGAAATTTCAACCACCTGAAGAAGGCCGGAGCGTACAACGGCCGAAACGTTGTGACAAATATGGCGACAAAGATGTAAATACTGTACATAATACCTCATCTCAGAAGTATAGACATATATATATATATATATAATTTTACAACGGCACACTGCTAAATGTCTATCCAGACGCCATACGTTGCACCAATCCGACCACAGCTCTATTAGAACTCATTTAAATGCATACACAATCTTACCAGACTCCACTTGAAACATACTAATAGAAAATTCAAACATAATGACCTCATCCGCATGTCAAAAAGTTTAGAAATAATGGAAGCGTTAATAATAAAAAAAGGAAAAGCCAACACTCAGAAATATTAACTACGAACACTGCCACAATGTGCTGATCGTGTTTGGAAGATAAAACATCCCTATAACTCTAGAAACATACGCACAAGCCATACACCCAATTAAAAAGTTAAAATGAAATCATTCTTGATAATCTCTAACAGTATAGCCGAAAGCGCAGGGAATTATAGAACATTTGGACAGTTTCTACATATTCTGTCCAAAAAAGAAAATACTTGTTAGAAAAAATTAAATAAAAAGCTTAATCACAGTATAAAACAGTTTTTACACATTTTATTCCGGAAAAGAAATCACTTATATGAACACAATAAAAATTGAGGAAAAAGCTTAATCGCTGTACCTTGCCAGTCATCTTTAACGAAACATATATAAAAGAAGGTTTGCTCACTAAATACATAATATATATATATATATATATATATATATATATATATATAGAGAGAGAGAGAGAGAGAGAGAGAGAGAGGGTGATTTTCTAAAAATATTAGTGTGTAAATTGAATTTATTTATCACACACATATATATATGAGGTAAATGAATATATATATTAATTAAGAATTAAGAATATTATTAAAGAAATGCACAACACCAGTTGACAATAGCAAAAAATTAGATTAATTATTTATTACAAAAAATTAAAACCTCTAACCTTATAGTTAAAAATAATAATTCACCTCCTAGAACAAAATTAAATAGGGCAAATATTATTTATGAATTTAAATGTCCATTAAGGAATTGTATTCCTAACCAATCAAAATTTGTAAATAATTATATAAGCCATACTACATGTTTGACACGAAGACTCACACTACACCTTTCTGACCACTGCTTAATTAGATCTCATTTAAATATTCATGGAGACCTACTGGACCCTATTCGTAACATACTTGTTGACAACACAAATATAATAGCATCATCTACATGCAAAAAAGGCTAAAAATAATGAAAGCCTTATTAATAAAAACAAAAAAAAATACTCAATAATATCAACTATGAACATGGACACAATATCTTGCCCGTGTTTTGAAAATGAAAACATTATATAAATACATACATACTACAAACTATTTCTAGTTAATGGTTAATATATTTCTACATATATTATACAAGCGTGGTACTTATTCGAAATTGCTCAATATCAGTGATAGAGCTAACATAATCATTTGCATGACTATGAGTTCTTAACCATGGATTTCACGCATTTGCTATCATCAGACAAATTTGTTTGATGATCGCAAAAAAAGTGAAACCCAGGTTTACTAACTCATATCCATACAAATGAATATATATGTGTGTGCCTGTGTGTGCGTGTGTGTGCCCTAAAAATATTAGTGTGTAAATCAGTGAATTTATTTATCTACCTATATATATATATATATATATATATATATATATATATATATATATATATATATATATATATTTATCTATCTCATATACATATATATATATATTTATGTACCTCATATATATATATATATATATATAATATATATATATATATATATATATATATATATATATATATATATATATATATAATTATTAATTTAAAAATATGATTCAATTCGCGACAAAAGAGGTCTCATATTTCAAAACAAGAGTTGAAAACTTCAATATAATTATTTGAATTAAATTGATGAAAAAACCATGTTAAGCTCTGTTCCATCTTCAAGTGAATTTTTTTTTTTGGAACCTTCGCTTGAAGATGGAACAGAGCTTACTTGAACTCAATTTAATTCAAATAATTATATTGAAGTTTTCGGCTCTTGTTTTGAAACATGGGACCTCTTATGTCGCGAATTAGAATCATATTTTTAAATAAATAATTATATTTATGCTCTACTTTTGTATCGAGCACTGTTTTTAAAAAATAATAACTAAAATACTAAGGGACTTTGGATTATTTACCTAACCAGTTCCTTCCTATTTTCTATATATTTTCACACACACACACACACACACACACACACACACACACACACACACACACACATATATATATATATATATATATATATGAAGTAGATAAATAAATTCACTGATTTACACAAGAATATCTTTATTGGATACAAATATTTGAGTAGACACTTCATTTATTTATTATATGTCGTTTTGTGTCGATTACTTTTATTGATTGACTTTCATAAATTACGAATAAGCTTTCTCACATAAGGAAGAAATATGGTCCAAGCTGACGACTTAAGTTTTCATCATGGTAGGTAAAAACATACGGTGAGTTTTGTAGAACTGGTGAGTGTAATGCCGTGGCCAAAGAAAATTGCGATGTTGGCGAGTTGTGACGCGAGGGTGTTATTTTTATTTTACTTTTTTTTTTTATACGCGTTTGAGGATGCGATCTCTGAAATTATAATTGTTTTTATTTATAAATGGTTGTTTTTTGTTTTGTTTTTTTGTATGAGTATTGCTTCAAGAATCATAAGTATGTTTTTAGTATTTGATTTTTCTAATACAATAGAATACCTGACAACCGGACTAAGAAGGCCTTCCGGATATGAGGAATTGGTTACAAAATTCGGATATAAGAGGTTATATTTAGATTAAAATAAAAGAACTGAAATCAGGTTCAACATTTATTTTCAATGTTTTATAGTAAACAAAATAAGCTAATGATTAGTGAAATATAACAGAACTTATTTTAAGGAAAAGTAAATAAATTATGCAATGTTAATAAAAATTCATTAAATTAATTATGCCACGTCTGCCAAACAAATAATGTAATGAGGATTTTTTAATCGCTGTTGCAAGATGATTCTTTCTCTTCTAATGGCATTCTCTACTTTTTCCGCATTTCGATTTGCTTTTGTTCTTGAAATTTTTTAAACGAAAACACCTTTTAACTCTAAGTGCATTATCGCAATCATCATTGCTGAATGCTGGCTTTCTTTCCATAAAACTGACAACTTTTTCAATAGTTTTTTTCAATATCAGTCCAGGTTTCATCACAATTATGCATCTCGTCGCTTGTTGCAGATGTGTCTCGTTGTCATCCTTTCCTTTTATTCCATCATCTTTTGCACCAATACAAACCATTAGATTGGAATAAGCGTAACTAATTATCCAAATTAACTTTCCTGAAAAACAGAAATTTCAGATATCATATCACCCAAATAGTTCAAATATACACATCAAAATCATGTCTGGATATGCGGGATTCCGGATATGAGGGATTCTGGATATGAGAGATTCCGGATATGAGGGATTCCGGATATGAGGGATTCTACTGTATTTCTAACTGGACTCCAGGTCATGTGCGGCTTATACCAAAACCAGTCACCAAATCCAGTCGCATGTTTGTGATGCGTGTATCGGACTGGGTGTCATGATGGGCAATTTGGCTTCGGATATATGCAATCCAGCGTAACTTTGTTGGCGTGCGGATCTCACACACATCAATATATAAATAAATATGTCGTGCTAGACAATTTTTCCTGACAGAATCTGTCTTACACATTTATAGATCTACCATTCGTACATCTGTCGAATATGGCTAACACATATAGTCTGGCGCTTTTGTTATGTATTAAGAGATTCTTGATAAAATCCAAAGAAGAATCAGCAATGTTATTGATCCTGACCTGGCATCTCGGCTTTAGTCAATATCCCTTCTGCCTTTTCTATAAATACTTTCATAATAATTGTTCTGATGAACTTTCCTCTGTCATACTTAGACTTTATAAGTTTAGGCGCAGTGCTAGAGTAGTGGCAATTTTACAGTTGAAACGGCCAGATATAACCGTAGGTTCTATGTTAACAGTTTCTTCGATCGCACCTTTCTCTTGTATTACTCTCTCCCGACTTCTTGCTTTCTAGTCTGCTTTGATCAACACATTTTTAAATGCAACCCCAATTGTTATCTTCTGTCTTCTTAATTCCTGTTCTTTTATGATATGAGGTACTCCGGATATGAGGTACTCTGGATATGAGGGATTCTACTGTATTTTTGGATTGTTTGTGAGTAGCTCTCTAATGTTGCTATGATCCTTATGCTGCTTATTAATGTGTTGCGTGATGGCACTCACGGAGACTCGCCAAGCATCTGTCAGGATTCGAACCGACATCCCTAACCGTCGTTAGATCTGACGTGCTT
>CAHIKZ030005617.1:647500-655000 GCA_903632075.3 Acanthosepion pharaonis
TGGCATATGGGAACATCAACAATCCCTGTTGTAGTTGGAGCACGAGGACTGGTCGGAAAAGATTGCAGTAGACTAATTGAAGGAATTCCTGGAAGTCCATGCCTCAAGGAGATACAAAAAAATTGTTCTGACAAGTACAGCCCATACTTTACGAAGGGCTTTATCTATGTAATATTTTTATTTATTTATTTTTTTTGGTCAATGGAAAGTGTCATGAAGCCATTTCTAACCTTAGGTCCCTGTGCGGGACCCGGAAAGAAATGTGTAAACGCCAGATATCAACGAAAATAAAAATGATAATAATAATAATAATAATAATAATAATAACGATAATGATAATAATAATAATGATAATAATAATAACGATAATGATAATAATAATAATAATAATGATAATAATAATAATATATATATATATATATATATATATACATATATACATAAGCACATAATACGATGAGCGTTGGTTGAGGTATGTTGTACGTAATCTTGATGTAAAACTTCTATTTTAATTAGTTTTCTTTTCATGCCTGAATGTGTTATTGAAATCGCCATTCTTTGCTTGTTGACAATACACAAAAGAAACGCTGGGAAAAAATCAACTGTGCTACACAATCACTCACACAAGTCATTCACGAGTCTTGTTTTTTTTATAACTTTGTTGCTGGCAGGTTATGTCGACGTTGTTGTTCTTCTTCTAAAAAAAAAATTCCGCCATGATTTATCATTAATTCTGAATGGTTTTTCGTATGCGAATGGGAACAACGGAGTGATTCGGCGTATAACCACTTCAAATATATTAGGTTGCATTATACGAAACGTCGAATTTTGACAGTGAAATCTGAAACATATTTCAAACAAAATATCTCTAATCAAATTACGCTTTTATGATTATTGTCAAGGGTTCATTTAAGATCATGCTCTAAAAATTAGTTTGTTTTTTTTGTTTTGTTTTGTTTTTTTTTGTTTTTTGTAAGTAATAAATTCTAAACTGTCCTCAAAACGACGTAGTTTCCGATTTTCTGTCTGTTCATATCAAATACATTTTTCCGTTTCCACACTGTTCCAATGGCATCTAAATGACGTGAAAGAATCAGAAGAGCACACCCAAGGGATTTTTTTAAGTTTTAGGGTTTTTCTTCCAGAGACTTTCAAAATTCCTCGTCTTTGATTACTGTTATATACATTACCTATGAACACTAACAAGTATGTACCAATCCTCATAAATACGTTGGACACTATTGTAAGTGAGGGTAATATGCTGTCTAAGTAGTCCACCACTAGCAGTGGTTTACCTACTTCACGCCGCTTGCGAGTATTGTATTTTGTTGATGTTATAAAGATTGACATTTCATTTCTAACCTCCGTTTTGATTATTCCTCATTCAGTAACCGTTTCTGGGTTATAATAGATAGATAGATAGATAGATAGATAGATAGATAGATAGATAGATAGATAGATTCAGTCGTTTATTCATTCATCGATTTATGAAAGATTCCAAGTTTTGAAGTTAATCGTAGTGTTTCGATGTCACAATAGATAGATAGATAGATAGATAGATAGATAGATAGATAGATAGATGGAATTTAATTTACTTTGAGAAAGATATTTTAGTTTCATAGATAGTGTTATATACTGTACCTATGAACACTAATGGGTATGTCCCAATCTTCGTAAATACATTAGACACTATTGTAAGTGGTGGGTAATATGGTGTCTAAATAGTCCACCACTCGCAGTGGTTTACCTACTTTACGCCGCTGGCGAGTATTGTATTTTGTTGGTGTTATAAAGATTACCAATTCATTTCCAACCTTGGTTATTCCTCATTCGGTAATCCTTCCTAGGTTACAACAATTACCTTATTGAGTTTTCTGCAGAAATCTCCGTTTATCTTCGGCTATCTCCATTTATTGTCTAGTCTGACTCTTATAAAAATATGACAGGAGTAGTTACAGGGTGCGATGGGTAAATTTTCGATATTTTATCTTGCAATTTAGCGCATGCGCGTTGTTTGCTTTTAATTTTGTCGATTGCACAGTATAGTAGGGTCAGTTGGACACCGTCCGTGAGAAAAAGAGCATCATGACGAAATTCACTCGGCCAGAAATTTGGAAACGGCATGCTGTACCGCTTGGCATTCGCACCAGAAGCCCTAATACGAAGATTTCAGAGTGTTTGGATGTCAATCTGAGACAGTTCAGAAGATTCGGAAAGAGTTGGATGAGTCTAATGGTGATCATGAAGGTACGGCAGCTGAGAAAAAAATTCCCTAATTTGTTGGTGGGTGCCACAGACTTAACACGGAGGCCTGCATCAAGTTTCTTGATGAGATAGTGCTGCCCTGGGTCAAGAGGGAGGCTACCAGAAGACCCTATTTCTGGCAAGAGGACTCTGCACCATGCAACACAAGCAGGAGAGCCGAGTCATGGCTGTCAAACGATTTCTGCGACCAATTCACCCCTTACATCTGACCATCTAACTCCCTAGATTGCAACCCCCTTCATTATTATGTGTGGGGCACAGTTAAGAGAGAAACCAACAAAACTCCTTTTAGCGCGAAAGATGAACTGAAGGCAAGGATTATGGCAGCATTCACCAACTTAAACAAGGAGACCATTCAGAAGAGTTGCAGGAGATTCCGAAGTCATCTGAAGGGCGGGGTTGAAGCCAATGGCGATTTTATTAAATAAATTTATTCTTTAGTATTTCAAGATATTTTTGTGTAATTTTGCTAAATACAGGGTGACCCCCCCCCCAAAAAAAAACGGGAACTATTTAACAATCCAATAAAACCAAGAGTGATGGAAGAAAAATATTTTATTCATAGTAATTGAAACCTTAAAATATGCCATTTAAGAAACAATGATGGAATTTTCATTCTTAAAAGATTACATCCTGTAGATGGCGTCCTCCTGTACGAATGCATTCTTGAAATCTGCTGTTGAGATTCCTCATTGACTGATGCAACATCTCAGCTGGGATACTGTAAATTTCATCTTGAATTCTAAATGGCGAAATATTTACTTGCTCAACGTCACTGTCTGGCAGTGTTGCCACTTGCTTATGTCTGGCAATACGCACTTAAAAAAATTCCCGTTTTCTTGGGTCACCCTGTATAAAATGAGATGTTAATGTTATTTTCATTTTTGCATAACTTAGACGCCAATTTATCCATCGCACCCTCTATATATTGAGGAAATTCTATGACAAAGTGGAAAAAGTTTATTTGTAACGCTTTTCGTCTTTCAAGCCTACATCGGACTAAATTTGTTATGTATCAACAAATACGTCTATACTTTTTTATGGAAATAAAAACAAAAGCATAAACTAAAAATTCTTGAAGCTATTTATATTAAAAAATTGAAACCAACCCTTAATAAAATTAATTATGAATACTGCACAAATGTTTTAAAATGTTTTCTGTTGATAGTTCAAAAATATCTAGGTTTTAAATCATAGGTTTAAATAGTTTTTTTTTTTTAAATAGATAATCATTATAACTTAGTTAGCTCCCTTAAAATTACTACACGTGTACGCATACATTATGAAATTTAAAAAGCACATTCATTTTCATAAATTCAGGGTTTTTCAATTAACAAATAAAAAAATAATTTTCAGATAAACGCAACAAATTTATTTTAGATAAAACAAGACCCTGATAAAACAGGATCCTGAAGATGACATTTTTCTAATGTCGCAAGTAAAAATGAATATGGTAGATTTGTTTCTTCCCTTAATAAGTATACTAAGAAGCTTGTCCGTGAATATGAGAGGATCGTATTAAGAATAAGGAGACAAAACGTGTCTAAATTAATTAATCACACGCGCCACGCGCGCGCGCGCGAATACACACACATATTATACGTGATAGATAGATAGATAGATAGATAGATAGATAGATAGATAGATAGATATGAACAGAATTAGATAGATAGATAGATAGATAGATAGATAGATAGATAGATAGATATGAACAAACAGATAGATAGATAGATAGATAGATATAGATAGATAGATAGATAGATAGATAGATAGATAGATATGTATGAACAGAATTAGATAGATAGATAGATAGATAGATAGATAGATAGATAGATAATGAACAGAATTAGACAGATAGATAGATAGATAGATAGATAGATAGATAGATAGATAGATATGAACAGAATTAGATAGATAGATAGATAGATAGATAATGTATGAACAGAATTAGATAGATAGATAGATAGATAGATAGATAGATAGATATGAACAGACAGACAGATAGATAGATAGATAGATAGATAGATAGATAGATAGATAGATAGATAATGTATGAACAGAATTAGATAGATAGATAGATAGATAGATAGATAGATAGATATGAACAGACAGACAGACAGACAGACAGACAGATAGATAGATAGATAGATAGATAGATAGATATGAACAGACAGACAGACAGACAGACAGATAGATAGATAGATAGATAGATAGATATGAACAGAATTAGATAGATAGATAGATAGATAGATAGATAGATAGATAGATAGATAGATGAACAGGAAAATTTCGAAAGTCATCCCACACCAACCAGTGAATTAAAATATTTTTCACCTAATGGTGAAATCTTTGAAGGATTTAAACTAAAGGTAAAAAGGACGAAAGTAAAAGAGGCTGTTGACCATGAATCTTGAATAAAACAATGCAAACTAACTTAAAAAAAAAATTCTACGCTAAACAAGAATAATTTTACTAAGCCCAGAGGTAGAAAATCCTCTTACCCAGCCGACGTCACGCAGTGATTATCTAACCGTAGTTCAGATGTGACTCAAGTCTGCAAGCATAGAGCACCGAGTAAGAATCGAACTCATTACTCAGTCATAAAATGACCTTGAGGGATAGGCTTGTTAACCAATACGCCACGTTTAAGTGTCTAAAACGCAAAGGCTGACAAAGCAGAATAAATTATATTTAACTTTTATATCTCTTGGGGAGGTTCATTTTAACGGGTCGTTATTTGTTTGAAATCAGTTTTATTTACCAAGTTGTGGTTATGATGTGAAACTAAGCCAATGATCTTTTTTTTTTTTTTTTTTTTGAATCAGACTCACGGGTCTGCTGATCTGAAGTTTAATTCTTTTCCGCTGGTTTATACCTGAATGAGTTAGTCTATCTATTTACATTGTAAGGATCATAGTTTATATTCATTTATTTATTCATTTGTAAAATATGACAGATAAAAAAAAAATAGATAACTTTTTAATACCGGCCTTCTTTAACTTGCTGAATTTGTGGCAACGAAATTCACCAACTGAACGCTGAAAGCGGAAGCCATGAATTAGAACGAACCCGGCCCTTAAAAATGAATAGAAAGAACAAAGAAAAGAAAAAAAAAGGAAAAAAAAAAAGATTTGGGTTTCTGAAATGTTATTTCATTCCAATTATTTTATTTGAAAGAATTGATTTCGGGATTTATTGATCCATCATGGAGGCACGGTGGAGTAGTGGATAGCAGCTCGGATTGAGGAATCGGAGTTCGAATTCCAATCGAATCCATTACATTCACATGTATGCTAATATCTTTGGGAAAGGTATAAATCCTCTTCTTATGGGCAAATAGCAGAACAGGGTTCTATAGACTTGGATGGCAACTGGTCTACCGCAGAAAGAAATGGCAACCTACGGCGGGAAAAAAATCTATCAGTCATGTGTCGAAAGATACATGATTGTCTAAGTATGTATCACGGATGGCACATAACTGACTGATATTCACTTACGTGCTAATACCCTTGGGAAAGATATGAATCCTCTTCTTCTCCCCCCAGCTATGGGTAAATACTGGGACAGACTGGGTTCTATAGCCTTGGATGGCAACTAGTCTACCGCAGAAAAAATAGCAACCTACTGCGAGAAATAAAATCTGCCTAGTCAGTCATGTATCAAAAGATACATGATCGCCTAAGCGTGTATCACGCATGGCACATAACTGACTGAATAGCGGCTCGGATTGAGGAATCGGAGAGCCGAGTTCGAATTCCAGTCGAATCCATTACATTCACTTACGTGCTAATACCATAAGGAAAGGTGTGAAACCTCTTCTCTCCTGGGCAAATAAAATAACAGGACAGACCAGGTTCTATAGCCTTGGATGGCAACTGGTCTACCGCATAAAGAAATGGTAACATACTGCAGGAAAAAAATCTGCTTCGTCAGGCATGTATCGAAAGATACATGATCGCCTGAGAATGATTCGTTTTGTTTTTTTTTATTCTATTATAGAAAATCAGGCTTTAAATTTAAATCTCCTTCAGTGAAAATAGATTTATTTTGCTTTATATTCTATTGGAGAATTTTAAAAATCATCCGTGGATGGATCAATAAATCCGTAACTTGAACCTTTGCTGATAACTGTATTTTGACCTAAAATATTCAATGTATAATGCATACGCTATAGGATTAATAGAGAATCTAAGTGCCCTGATAAAGCAAGAGATTATGTTGTAAAATAAATGCTTTTACATTATTAAGCTACAGACTTATTGATCCACCTGCTTATGTTCTTAAAAACATTATTGCTTATGTTTATGCGTTGCTGACATGATCTTTATGGTAGCCGAGTGGTTAGAACGTTTGCTTTCTGACCATGAGAGCCGGGTTCGAATCCCTCAACACGATCGATTTGTCAGGAAGGAGATGATCCCAGCGTGTCGGAAAAACCATACCAACCCCTGTGAGTCAAACTGAGTAGACCGTCGATAGCTGTGCTAACACGAAGTCACAAGTCATCGTGTCCGAGGGTTTGAGTGTGCTGGCGTTGCTCAGATTCATTCTAGATAACACACTCTCTCCAAGAAACTGTAACTAAGGTCTGCTCAGCATAGTTGCAATATAAACCACAGGTTGGCTTTGTGGGGTTGAACAAACACAAATGTGCCTGAGCGAGAGTCTGCAATAGGGATTGGTTAGAGGCCCTAGCAAACGTGTAATCCTTGAATACGAGTGGCCAGCTATTATCAGCGTGGGGGTGAAATCAGATGTTAAAAGTAAATGGGGACTAAATCAGAATCTATCACCATCGTCGATTTGTCAAATACTGCATGTTGGTCTGCAGTTGGAGATTCATCTCCAGCTGCACTGGTCAAACTCTCTGTCTCTTGGCAGAGAGGATCCCAGCGAAAGTGCTCCAAAAACCATAGCACGGGGTTGACCCAAATCTTGTGAGTGAAATTGATTAGACGGAACTCTTTGACCTAAAATATTCAATGTATAATGCATCAGCTATGAGATTAATAGAGAATCTAAGGGCACTGATGAAGGATGAGATTATGTTGTTAAATAAATGCTTTTACATTATTAAGCTACGGTCGATTATCAAGAAAGAGACGATCCCAGCGAAAGTGCTGTTCTTTCTTTTATTTATATACATATATATATATATATATATATATATATATATATATATATATATATATATACAGGGTGATTGTAAAGTAACTACATTTTAAAATACTTATA
>CAHIKZ030005617.1:660000-662500 GCA_903632075.3 Acanthosepion pharaonis
TATACATTCATAAACTCTTTCAGATATCTATCTATCTATCTATCTATATATATATATATATATATATATATATATATGTGTGTGTGTGTGTGTGTGTTCTTAACACATTTGTAGAACAGCGAATAAATTTGCTCGCGTATATTGATGTATTAAGAGAAGACATCGAAAAATAATTCTATTATATTTCTCATGCATTTTCATGAGAATTCAAAGATGCTAAAGAAAAGGACGCTGTGGAGAGCAAAAACCGATCATATACGAAAGTACATAAGACTGAAAATATTGATGTGTCTGTGTCATGAATAACGGCTCAGAATTGTTAATGGGAAAGCCGAGTCCCAATTCCCGTTGGGTTCGTTACATTCACTTACGCGCATGTACCCTTTGGAAAGGGATGGATCTACGTCCTCTTCCCCCCAACTATGGGTTAATTAGCAAACGTTGTAACACTAAATCATTATTATCTAAACACAAAAAAATGTTTACAATTTAAAAAAAGATCTAGCTTTAAAAAAAAAAAAACCTGCAAAGTGTTGATATGTCGTAGAAAACGAGTTCATCAATGAAGTTTTATATATAGGAAATATATAAGACTATTTTGAAAAGAAATATCTTGGCATGTTTCACCAACGGACCGATATCATTAGAAACAGAATTCTCTTTCTTCAAAATAAAATCAGTGAGATTCATATTAAGTGATTAAATTCTTGGTAATTACTTAAAAAAATGAATTAACGTTAGAAACATATAAATTTAACTTTCAGTTTTGTTTTTACCTATTCATTTATTTTAAGGTTTACCTATCCTAAGGTTCTCGTAATTTAACTAATTTAGACTCAGTTTTATTTATTTATTTTTAATTATTTTATTTATTTATTTCGTATTTAAAAAATGATCTAGTTAAAAAAAAAAAAAAAAAAAAAACGTGCAAAGTGTTGATATGTCGTAGAAAACGAATCCATCAATGAAGTTTTATATATAGGAAATATATAAGACTATTTTGAAAAGAAATATCTTGGCATGTTTTATTTTGCAAGTTCTTTATATGCCACATTAACTCTGTATTTAATTTTATTAGAACAGAAAAGGAAATCTCGCTTCATCCAACTTTATACACACTGATATAATATTGAAAAATTAACTATTCCCCATCATATATATATATATATATATATATATATATATATATATATATATATATATATATATATATATAAAAGGTATTCCAATAACTTGGACCGATTTTAACTGTGAATTAAGTTTATTTATTTCTTTTTCTTTCAGATTTGGCGGACATTTGGGCGATATTATTTTTCACACATAACTGCCATGACTTAAATAACATGATTCAATAGAGAAATAAATAAATTTTTACCAATAACACTGACTTATTTTCTGCTAACATTGATCCGTCTTAAGAAACACCCTTACACCACACACACACACACACACACACATATATATATATATGTATGTAGATATATATATATATATATATATATATATATATATATATATATATATTTTTATATAGACGTATATTTTAATAAG
Organism: Acanthosepion pharaonis; assembly: GCA_903632075.3. Taxonomy (NCBI): domain Eukaryota; kingdom Metazoa; phylum Mollusca; class Cephalopoda; order Sepiida; family Sepiidae; genus Acanthosepion; species Acanthosepion pharaonis. The sequence continues at coordinate 661,552 of CAHIKZ030005617.1, forward strand.
GCGTATATTATATACTGTGTGTGTGTGTGTGTGTGTGTGTGTATATATATATATGTGTGTGTGTGTTTGTGTGTGTGAGTTTGCGTGTGTGTGTTTTTGTATATAATGGAATACAGTTTTAAGTTATGTTATATTTATGGTACAAAGTGCTCAATATCAGGGACAGAGCGTATGTAAATATAAACGTAGACATTGATCTCGACGCTTAGCGGCGACAGTTTATTTCATGTAGAAAAAACGCAATATTCAGGCCACACACACACACACACACACACACACACACACACACACACACACACACACACATATATATATATATATATATATATATTAGTCAACAAGGTAATAAAGCTACTAGGACACATGGCCTAGTGGATAATAGCGTTGGTTGGATTCAGTGACTTGACCAAGAGAGTTGTGAGTTCAATACCTGGCTACTGTAGTGGTGAACAAAACTTAGAGAGTTGTGTTAAAGGGAGATAACTGAGAAATACAAAAGAGACATGACACGTGGAACTAGAACAATCTACCACGGTGGACGAAATTCCAATCACCAAACGAAAGCCAGAGAGTACAACGGCCAAAACGTCGTAAATATGGCAATAAAGATGAGAACAACAGTCCGAATAATGCCAGTAAGGTTCACTGAGTTTGAAAAAATACGAGAAAATATGCAATATCAAGTTTGAACATACAGAAAATTCGTCCCGGACCTTACTAACAATAATTGAATAAAAAGTATTTTTTTTGAAAATTGGTAAAACACATTTTCTTTCAGATTGCACAGAAAAAAAAAAATATAAGCTTAATTTTTTTTTCTAAATTGTTTGTAATTTTTCAGAGCGATTTTAAAATTCAACACGTTGCTGTTCGTAATATGAGTTTGCTTTTTAATAAATTATAACAATTCTTTTTTTTTTTTTTTTTGTATGGATGTCCGAAAAAGATA
>CAHIKZ030005617.1:667500-687500 GCA_903632075.3 Acanthosepion pharaonis
TAGATAGATAGATAGATAAGGAGCGACTGTGATAGATAGATAGATAGATAGATAGATAGATAGATAGATATAGATAATGAACAAACTGAGATATTCACAGTCGTAGATAGATAGATAGATAGATAATGAACAAACTGAGATATTCACAGTCGTAGATAGATAGATAGATAGATAGATAGATAGATAGATAGATAGATAGATAGATAGATAGATAGATAATGAACAAACTGAGATATTCACAGTCGTAGATAGATAGATAGATAGATAGATAGATAGATAGATAGATAGATAGATAATGAACAAACTGAGATATTCACAGTCGTAGATAGATAGATAGATAGATAGATAGATAGATAGATAGATAGATAGATAGATAGATAATGAACAGACTGAGATATTCACAGTCGTAGATAGATAGATAGATAGATAGATAGATAGATAGATAGATAGATAGATAGATAGATAATGGACAAACTGAGATATTCACAGTCGTAGATAGATAGATAGATAGATAGATAGATAGATAGATAGATAGATAGATAGATAATGAACAAACTGAGATATTCACAGTCGTAGATAGATAGATAGATAGATAGATAGATAGATAGATAATGAACAAAATGAGATATTCACAGTCGTAGATAGATAGATAGATAGATAGATAGATAGATAGATAGATAGATAGATAGATAATGACCAAACTGATATATTCACAGTCGTAGATAGATAGATAGATAGATAGATAGATAGATAGATAGATAGATAGATAGATAGATAGATAGATATGAACAGACTGAGATAGATAGATAGATAGATAGATAGATAGATAGATAGATAGATAGATAGATAGCCAAAAGTAAAACTTACCTACAAAATTTGCATCATATTATGATACACGGTGGTCAGGTTTCAATCAGAATGACATATAAAATCGGCACTACGAGTTTTTGATCTTACAAAGGCAAGGAAAACACCTGAACAAATAGAGCCAATGAGGTCAGACACCGACTCCCACAATGTAGCCACTCATGTAAACTCACACGCATTTACACACACACACACGTGCACACACACACATACACACTCACTCGCACATACACAAATATCCGCACACAATTTCATACATATGTGCGTGTGTACCTATGTTTACGTTTGTGAGATTGACATAAAATATAAAATATATTCCCGCTCATGTACAAGAAAAGAAAATGAGACAGAGAGAGACTGGGAAAGAAAGAGAAAAGCTGAGGAAGAGGGAGGGTGAGAGAGACAATAAAGATAGATTAAACGAAATGGCTTAGAGGGAAATATAATTCGGGATTTATGAACACACACACACACACACGCACACACACACACACACGCACACACACACACGCATATATATATATATATATATATATATATATATATATATATATTCAACAATAAAAAAGAATATTAAAAAATTAAAATCTTCAGACACACTGGGTTGTAAATTAATATTCTTTCGTTTTTATTATTATTATTTCATTTACATTCCTCGACTAGTTTCGGCCAACATGGCCATCATCAGGAGAATAAATATTTCTGCTTGCTGGTAGCAGTGAACTACAGAAATGAATGTCTTGATGGAGAAAATGAACTTTTGTCTGTAGTTTTCATTTGTTTTTTTTTTAATTTTTTTATCTTTTTAACATGAATCTTTCAACATTCCTTGTGTTGGTCAAACAGTCTCTTTTAAGTTGTTATTTGAGATAAGAGCTGGATGGATCTATGCTTCTCTGAATTCCCCTGGTCAGTTTGACAGTTTTATTGGTCCATTAATTATATATATATATATATATATATATATATATATATATAAAACTAATGGATTTTATTTTTTTAATCGGAAATATTTTTATTACTTTAGATTTATTTTTGCGGGGCCCCGTATTTGAGTAGACGCCCCATTTACCAGCATACATCTTTCTTCTCCCTCCAGCTATGGCTAAATAGCAGGACAGATTGGGTTCTATAGCCTTGAATGGCAACTGGTCTAGGAGAAGGAAAACTCTGAATTCAAACTTGCCCTTAGAGGAGGGTGAATAGAGTCTCTCTGAGCCTTGGTCGGCAATCCATTTAGTGTTGGATTATATATATATATTATTAAATATAACAGACAATCAATGCCTGTCATGTCTGATCATGAGCCGTTTTAATATTCGAATATTTGCTTTAATTTCAGTCCGTCCCAATAACCGTTAAAATAATACAATAGACCAACCCATAATGCACCTCTGACCAGCATATATAAATAGTCGAGCCAAAACACTGCGTACATGGTCTGACGATTAAGCATGAAACAGACTACCGCCACTCTGTGTTGGCGTCAATGTCCACTTTTATATTTACATACGCTTTATCCCAGGTACTGAGCACTTTAAGCTATAAATATAGCAAACCTTAAAACTATATTTTACAATCTATATATATTTATATATATATATACATATCTTTTATTACTATTTCATTTTCCTAGACCTACACACACGCCAACACACATACGCGTATGTAAATATAAAAGTGGACATTATATATAAAAAAGCCAACATAGTTTATAAATTCAAGTGCCCTTTGGGAGAGTGTATCTCCAACGAATTAAATAATATTTATGTTGGTCACACCACAAACTCACTTTCACGACGCTTGACACTACATTTGAATGAAAACTCTAACATTTTAGGCATTTAAAACAACATGCCTGCCCGCACACACAATTCCGTAAAGTTATTTAATGAAACGTGTATAAAAATATATATATATATATATATATATATATATATATATATATATAATGGTTTCGATACTCGGTGGTGGATGCGCACTGCTGATGAGTCCCAATTATAGGACGAAACGGCCGTCCAGTGCTTCCTCTGTTGAGGTTTCTATCAGACTCAATGAATTAATTAAATATAATTATCAAATCCTCCTACTAATTACTATCTGTGTTTATCATCGCTTGAACCGGCTTCTAATGCTCCAGTTGGCGCGGCTTGGTGAGAGCAGTCGTGGCTCCCGGGGGCACAGTCCTATGGTTACAGAGAACTCAGTCGAGTTCCGCCACGGAATATGTGAGCGAGCGGCGCTAAGTTAAGTCTGATTTGAAATCTCTTCGTTACCGAGGCCATTTGGTACAGTCGGTATGTTGTTCACTTGATAACCCAACTGTCAGGGTTTCAATTCTCGGTGGTGGATGCGCACTGCTGATGAGTCCCAATTATAGGACGAAACGGCCGTCCAGTGCTTCCTCTATTCCTGATGAGGTTTCTATCAGACTCAATGAATTAATTAAATATATATATATGTGTGTGTGTGTGTGTAGTTTCAGGAAAATGAAATAGCTAAATATAAGCATCTGTATTCACGCGTGCCGGAATGTATACCCAGGCAGGTAAGCAAATAAATATTTACCAAATTTTGTCAGTAGGTATAGACATAAAAGTGCTCGATGCGGTTAGACAGAGCCAGAAATTATATATTATTAAATATACATATTACCTACGTTTGGAGAGCGACTTAATTTGGTTACCCAACTCGTCTCTATCTTGTGCCCGACGTGTTGGGTAACCAACGAAATTTGTCACACACCAAACGTAGGTGTATATATATACTTATTAATATATATATATATATGCACACACATATATATATATATATATATATATGTGTGTGTATGTATATAGCACTTCCATGTTATTCTAAGCATCCTTCTGTAGAACCACTTTTCTGTTCTTTCAAGTCTCTTCATCTATGGGGAAATTGTCCAGCATTCACTGCCCTATATGCGAACCGATATTCCATAACAGTTCAGTACTCTTTTCTTTGTTTCTAACGGAATCTTCCTGAAAAAATATATATATATATATATATATATATATATATATATATATATCCATTATATAATTTTTCACTCAATAATCTATTATTTATTTATAAGTCTATCATTCGTTCATACTTAGAATGTTGCTGCCACATATGGTCTGTTGTCTCTGCTTTATATTTACAGATTCTTAATAAAATCCAGAGATGAATACGCAATATTATTGGTCCTGATCTGGCGTCTCGGCTTCAGTCACTTTCCCATCGCCGTAAAGTTGCTTCTCTCTACATTTTCTATAAATGCTTTCATAGTAATTGTTCGGATGAGCTCTTTGCTATGGGACCAAGACGTTATGAATTTAAACGCAGTACTATATTAGCAACTAGATCCTATCGGTTTGCAGTTGAATTGGCGAGATGGAACTATCTTCCGGTCAAGTTTTCAAATATTCAAATACTTTACTAATTGTTATTAGTAGCATACCTACGGGCGATAATGGTTATGTTTCCATTCACATAAATACAGTAGTAAATACTGTATATTGGTCTGCAGTTGGAGATTCGTCTCCAGCTGCCTCCGGACAGAGAGTATTCCCCAGACGAGGCTATGTTAAAGGGCAGAGTCTCGTCTCGGCAAACAACTACCCGACAACAGGCTCGGATACCCCACATTAAATTCGGCCTTGTTGGTAGATATCCTGCAGTTGGAGATTCATTGTTGACTACTACTTCTACACGCCGCTGGCGAATCTTATATGTGTTGTTCTTGTCCTAAGTATTATCGTATTCAGTAACCTTCCCTAGGTTACAACACACCCAGTAACCTCTTGTTTCTTAGTGGCTTTACTGCCTTACATGGGGTGAATTCGATTAATATATACTTTATTTATACCTGTTGGACTCTACCACCGTATTCGACGTATGAGGGTCAAGCAGCTTAGTTCCTAGGAACCGACAGCCCAGACATCAGCACATATGATTTGATTATAGTGGTGAAGGCTTTGTGCAGAACCAACCACATTTTTTTGAAAGGCCGAATACAGAGACTCACACACGACCCCAAACGACCCTCCGCAAGATTTGAAGACCAGTTGCCATCCAAGGCTAAAGAACCCAGTCTGTCCTGCTATTTACCCATAGATGGAGGGAGAAGAAGAGGATTAATACCTTTCCCAAGGATATTAGCATGTAAGTGAATGTAATGAATTCGAGTGGAATCCGAACTCGGCTCTCCGATTTCTCAATCCGAGCCGCTATCCTCTACTCCACCATATCTCTTTATTTATATCTACCGGCCTGGATATTCGAGAAATATGAGTATCTATTAAAATAATGTTATAACAAATAAATTAAACATATATATATATATATATATATATATATATATATATATATATATGTTTGCGTGTGTGTTTTGTTTAATGTTACGACATGCCAACCATTGTTTAGTAATTTATAGTCGATTATTTTTATTACCCAATGACAATCAAACTCTTTACTCATTAGTAACGGTCACGGTCAACGACAGTAGCCTCACTAATAATTAGCCCACGTCAATATATCTCAGGTGTGTGCATGTGGGGATGTATATTGCATCTCAGGTGTGTGCATGTGGGGGCGTATATTGCATTATTTTGTTATGTGCATAACAAGGGTCGATGCACACGTTTCATGCCTCCACCAATCTATGAAACGCCCCCCCCCACTCGACTACATATCAATTGTTATAAGGTAGTATTCTTATAAAACACACAGTTTATTGTAACCTAATTATGTACAATAACGGATCATATGCAATATAGGTAAACAATTCAACTAGAAAATGTATCTAAATGCAAATTAGAGACATATCAGAGTAGTTTTAAATAAATCAACAATGTTTTGTGGCAGTTTTTAACATTTTAACAACTTGAGATTTTTCTTGTTAAAAATTTGAATATTTTCAACCAAAATTTGAATGTTTTTAACACATTCTACATTATGTATAAAAATAGCGTTTTTTATATAGTGTTTTCTCGAGTCTTACTAATTCATGGATTTAGACGAAAAAAAAAAGACCTCAGAATGACGTCAAAATACGCGAAAATTTTCCATCTTTTAATAGTCAGATGTATTCACTTTAATTTGTAACGTATATAAATATAGGTAGAAAAAAAAGCAAACGTTGGTAAGATATCGAGGGTCACAAAGCACTGGCCGGGATCCCTAATCAGTCTTGTCCCCCGAACCCCGGGTGGGCTATAAGGGTTAGTACGGGACAATTCTGTGTATAACTTGCCGATTTTTATCGAGTATATTGATAATTAATATAGAAAGTGCACACAATCCGGAAAGTTTAAAAGAAATTCATGTAATTTTTTTTTTACAAATCCGTAATGTATTTTAATTAGACAGCTTAAAAAATTCGCGAAAAAAGACAAAACATGATGAAAACAAACGCCTTTTTTTATTATTAAGAAGAAAGATCAAATAATTCTATTAATTTTTACATCAAATTAATGTTTTTAATGTAAAAATTATTTTTTCAGAACTCCGGAAATTTTGTAGCGTCAGCGCGAAACCTTAATTTTTTACGGAAAAATTATACGCTTTCTTGCGGTGAAAAACAATGATTTAAAAATCCCCGCAAAAATCAAATAATTTTTGGATTTTAATAAAGCTTTCAGAACATATTCAGAAGTTAATGAAATTATTTTTCAAAAAAATGCTTCGTTGTTTTATTATTTAATTAAAAAGCTTTTAACTGTTTTCATGAATAAAATATATTATGGAGACAATGAATAACGCATTTTTACAAGAATTGTTTTAATTTTTTTAAATTTTATTTAGAATAGTTTATAAACTTTTAAATTTATTAAAATTCTATATTATCTTTAGAGGTCAAGTTATATTCTTATTAAATTAAAATTTGCTTTAATTCAACGACGCACACTATTTTAAAAAAGAATTTTAAAATTTTTTATGTGTATAAACGTATCGATTTTTGTAAATACGAACATTATCAGAAAATAAGATAGTTACCTATAGTAAATTTAAAATCTATTGGTAATTTTCTAACTTCTTCTCAGCATACCTCTTCGTAAATAAGGCGAAAATTCAAAATACCTACAATTCTGTAAAATGCTAAAATTATGTAACATTTTTAAGATTACTGGGTAGTTGAAAGAAATATATTAAAAAAAAGGCGCCCACGCTGTATTGCCCATTAAATTATTCTAATTATTGTCTACCTTAGTTAAATTTACCAAATGTGAGGTTTAATAAATCAATCAACGCGTCAAAAAAACACTGACTCTGTCTTAAAAATTTGTGCTTTTCTGCTATTTTTTAAACTAAAAGTAAGTAATATTTGTTTCAATACAAGATATTTCAAATTTAATCTCTTAGTCTGGAATAAAAACTAAAATTAAAGAATTTCATTATGTAAAATGCATTTTAAACATTAGGTACGTTTTTTCTTTTATTTATTTTTTGTTTTTGGAGGTACCTAATTTTAATGTTCAATTTAAAGGTTAACGATATATTTAAGCTTTTTATTATAGTTTTTATTATTTTATTATAGTTTTATTATAATTTTATAATAGTTTTATTATAGTTTTATTATTTTATTATAGTTTTTTTTTTAATTATAAACAAATTTATATAAAGGGCAATTAATACTGAAAAAAGGTAAAAAAGGAACTATATTTTTTAATTTTATTCGTTCTTATTTGAATAAATTGAAATTTCAAAGGTTCGAAGTTTAATTCTGAAGCTAGCAATCCATAAGAATAGCACAATAGTCATCAATAACCCTTTGAGTCCTTACCAACCACTTTACCGGTGATATATATATATATATATATATATATATCAGGTTGGTAAATGTTATTAATACTGTTTATCATAAACAGAGCATTTGCTTAAATACTTGTATCTATAAAATAACAACGTTAAACATAAAATATGTCTTTAATAAATATATATATATATATATATATATATATATATATATATATATATATATATATATATATATATATATATATATATATATATAGAGAGAGAGAGAGAGAGAGAGATAGAGATATCACAAATATTACGTCAAGCTTATTTTTAGTATAATCCTTCCATATTCACGAATATTTTCCGCCTATTACAATCAAATGATACAAATATTGCTGAGGAGTGAAGGTAGTTAAAATAATAGCAGAGTCAAGGAGAAAACAGTTCTTTTGACATTCCTATTTTATATATATATATATATATATATATATATATATATATATATATATATATATATATATATATATATATATATACTGAAAGTCCTTTATTTAATTTTTCTATTTATTTATTTATTTTAATTTAATTTTTCTACGATTCCAAGCATTTTTCTGCTTTTGGAACCTGTGACGTTTCGTCTAAAAAGACAACTGATTCGAAAAAAGTAAGAAATACAACAATAAAAAAGATATCAGCAAACAGACATCGTCGACTGAATTAACAAAACTTTCTTGGATTAATTCTTGCTTCCATAATATATTTATCCAAGATTTCGATTCATATGAGTCATCATCAGAAGTGCGAGTAACAAATGACTAACTACAGAAATGTGTTCAAACTCATTACTGGGGAAAATAATTTTCTAGTTGTAATATTAGTAAAAGCTGTCTATATTTCTGAGATGAGGTATTATGTACATTATTGACATTATTCGGACTATTGTCCTCATCTTTAAAAGGGTTCAGTTCGACATTCCAACCACATGAAGAAGGCCGGAGCGTACAACGTCCGAAACGTTGTAATAAATATGGCGACAAAGATGAGCACAATAGTCCGAATAATGTAAATAATGTCACTAAAAGCTGCACAAACATTTAATTTAAATTCACGTCTCATCAAAAAACAAAAGACATTTTATGTCTTCTAAAATTATTAATCTTTTTCCTAGAATGTGAATAACTTTTCGCAAATTTTGGTTTTGATGTATAAAATCGATGAGCTTGGATTCTTTGAATTTTTGCTACCGATGTGAATAGTTATTCAAATACTAGACTAAAAAGATCAATAAATTTAATAGATATAAAACGTCTATTCTTATTAATAAGACACGTTTAAAATACAGTTACCGCCAAAATATGTTGAATGTTTATCGATATCTGTGTGTGTATTGATATAGATATCTGTATGTGCGCGTGTGTGAGTTTGCTCGTTTGTAAACAAATCGAGCATAGATATTAACAGATAAAAATATTCTCGCTCCGACACACATTCTTCCGAAATCAGGCTTTAAAATGACTAAATATCATTACAGATTTTAAGAAGTGAGTTGAGCCAAGAAGTTTTCACAATCACTGCAATATTTCAGATGATGTATTTGTATATAAGGAGCGCCATTCACATTAAATATTAAAGTATTATGGTGTGAGACAAGTTACAAGTTGTAGTAGTCGGCGCCGGGTGCGTTAGGATATCAGATGCATTCAACTTTGTGTATATGACACAGGAAACACGGTCTGAGGGTAAAAATAATTCATCCCATCAAATACAGTATATATATATATATATATATATATATATATATATATATATATATATAGAGAGAGAGAGAGAGAGAGAGAGAGAGAGCATATATACAACCGATGAATGAAGTGTTGTGTGGAGTTTAACTGAAGAGCTGGACATGTCAGTCAAGGTCATACACGCTTTGTGAGTCGACAACTACTATATATATATATATATATATATATATATATATATATATATATATATATATATATATATATATATATATATATCGACAACCAGCACACATATGTATATATATATAGACACATAATATATATATATATATGTATATACATATATATATATCGGCACCAAATATATATATATATATATATATATATATATATATATATATATATATATATATATATATGTAGATATAGACAGCCACTGTATATATATATATATATATATATATATATATATATATATATATATATATATATATATATATCTTTCTCTCTTTCTATATATATATATAAATATATAAATATATATCGAAGCCTCCATATATATATATATATATATATATATAGACAACCAATATATATATATATATGCATATATATGTTTTATATATATATATATATATATATATATAGAGAGAGAGAGAGATAGAGCCACTATATATATATATATATATATATATATATATATATATATATATATATATATATATGTGGATATATATATATATATATATATATATATATATATATATATATATATATATATATCGATGCGTGTTGGAATCATATTTTAAACAAATAATTATATATATATATAGTGTTGATTTGAACGACTCTAATCAACTGACTATATTGCAATTTTCTTTCTCCCTCCCCCCAAAAAAGAATATTAATTAGTACATAATTTTTCTCTGTTTTTAGCTGTTAAGCACACTAATTTGGAACAAAATCATCCCTGCTTTTCTCGACAGCTAAGATAGTTATGGGAGAAGTGTTTTCCGAAATGTTTCCATGCATTATTTTTTCTGTCAAATATCGTGAAAGAAATAAATTAATAAGAACTTCAATAATTATTTTATCGATATTTATAGATGCGTGATTAAAAAAATGTATTGTATATATATAAATTTTTTAAAAAATGTCTTTTTTTACAATGATTTTCCTTAGATTTTTATTCCAATCCAACGTCGACAGCCTTTACAAAGACGCTTTCGTGTCATCTAATAGTAGCTTCCCAACCTTTGATGTATGTGCCTTTTATTATTATACAAATACGAAGTTACCGTGTTCGTGTGGTTTTCTCAGCTCATAAGAGATAGATGTTTTGGCCACCAGTCTATTGAGATAAAAAAATGTAATAAAATTAATTTATGCGCACACAAATTTACACGAATACTTTATATTCATTCTTTATCTTATATTTTTTTCCTTTTATTTATTTTTTTTTCGTGTCGCATTTTGTTAAATGCGAATTTTATGCCAGTAAGCAAACCGTATTCATCCCTTGTATTTATACACTTTTAGAGTAGGTTATAGAACATAATGTTTTCAAATGCTGTGAGGCTTGTACATTTGTAAAGATGAGTGACGAGATAGGATATATATATATCTATCAATTCATAAATCGAGATAAGTAGATGGGTAGCCGGAGGAATATATTAAATTGCATGACTAAATATCTATACATGAATAATGGCATGTCAATTTACACACACAGACACACACACACACACACACACACACACACACACACACACACACACACATATATATATATATATATATATATATATATATATATATATATTATAATTGGAGTTAAGATACCTTTAGTTAATGACCATTTTCACCTACGAATAAAAAGTTTAAAAATCCTGCGAATTTTATAATTAAAATTCGTGGGTGAAAATGGTCATTAACTGAAGTTATGTTAATTCCAATTGTAAAGTTTTATATATATATATATATATATATATATATATATATATACTTTACAATTGAAATTAAGTTTAATAAAGTTTTAAATTTAGTTAATGGCCATTTTCACCTATGAATTTTAATTTAAAAATTTGCAGAATTTTTTAAACTGTTTATTCGTAGGTGAAATTTGTGATTAACTAAATGTATCTTAAAAATTGCTCTGTTTAATGAAAATAAACATTGAGCGCTCTTTTTGTGAGTCAGTTTTAAATTCTATATTGTGTTAATAGGACTCGCCTGGATTATACCAATGGATTACCACTTGTATAGAATGCACACACACACACACACACACACACACACATATATATATATATATATATATATATATATATATATATATATATATATATATATTTAAGTTACGAAGAACTTGGTAAAACGAATGGGTAATTTCAAGGAGGATGAAATCCTGAGAGCTCAATGTGAATCCAGAGCTAATATTTAATGAAAAAAACAGACCACTTTAAGGTACCGTTACAATAATTTATTTTTTCCTTTCATTTCGTTATTGGAAGTGTTACCTGATGATCCGGAGTCCTTCAAAAAGGATTTTGGTGAAATAAATTATTGTAATGGTACCTTAAAGTGGTCTGTTTTTTCATTAAATATAATATATATATATATATATATATATATATATATATATATATATATATATATATATATTTCCTACAATTGGAATTAAGATACCATTAGTTAATGACAATTTTCACCTGCGAATTTTAATATATATATATCTGTTTAATATATATATTTATTTTTTATATATATATATATATGTGTGTGTATATATATAATAAAAGGCTTACACTAATATTCCATGGTCATAATTGATTCCATAGGAATCGTAAATATTTACCACTAATAATATTATATATATATATATATATATATATATATGATTGTGTGTGTGTGATGGCTGGCTACTCGTTTTCGAAAAGACTCCTCTAGGATGTCTGGCAAATCCCTGTTACAGACGCCGACGGAGTCTAACCATGGTTTACACGGCAACTATGCTGAGAGGGGCCGTGCATACAGTTTCTGAGAGGGAGCTCCTAACCCGACTTGATCGATTTCTTGAACAAGACCATCACGCTCAAACCCTCCGCCACGATGACTTGGGACTTCTTGCTCGCACAACCATCGTGGGCTTTCGAACGATTCCGTCAGTCAATTTCACTCACATGGCTTGGGTTAACACTTGGTATTGTTTTTAGGCACTCTACACAGTTTGATATATCACTTAAAAATCAATTTGATTATATATATATCTTGAGCGGTACTAATACATATATATATATATACATGTGTGTGTGTGTGTGCATGCGTCCGTATATATGTATATATGTAAATATTCTGTTTATACGTTATTTTTATAGATACAATTCATTTAAATAAATGCTGTTTTTAACTAAACACTATATTTAATTAAATTGTATTCATAAAAGTAAACAGAAAAATATATTAAATAATTGTCAGGCTTAATCCATTTCATAATACACACACACAAATATATATATATATATATATATATATATATATATATATATATATATATATATATATATGTGTGTGTGTGTGTGTGTGTGTGTGTGTGTGTGTGTGTGTGTGTACACCTCAAAGATTTGATAAAATATTAGCATACATTATGAAAAAATGTCCCACTTTAATAAAAACACAGTTTTATCGGCAAAATCTTTATTCTATTATTTAGAGCAAAGACAAACGGATTTTTATTATTAAATTATATGTTTGATCCTTTTCAGAACATTCGAAATTTTTGTTAAAAATTTTGTTTGTCTTGCGTCAGTGGAGGACCATAAATTACTATAGGAAATTTCAGTGTCTTTTTGAGTTGAAAATCACATTATTATAGAATTTTTTGCAAAAATCAAATTGTCAGATTTTAATTAAACTTTCAGGGCATATTCACAAATTGTTCAGAAATCTTTTTTTTTTTCTTTTTTTTTCTTTATTTTAGAAAATCTTGGTAAACCTTTTTCTTTTATGTCTGTTACTCAGCACTTATTTAATTTTATGAAATCTCAAGAAATTAATTTTTTACCGCTTAAAGTTTTTATTAGATATACTCAGAATCTATTGGGGCATTTAAATCAGCGACTTATTTTTATAAAACAGAACTCTATGTTACGGAAAATCTGGTCTGAATCGTAAAATAAAACTTAAGACATTATTTAATTAGAAAAGCTTTAAATTGCTTTTCTGAATATGATATATTATGGACACTATTGTCTTAATAAAAAAATATATGAATAATTAAGTTTAACAAGTGTTGTTTTCATTTGAAAAAATCATTAGAATAATTGAATAAAGTTTTAAAGAAAGAAAGAAAGAAAGAAAGAAAGAAAGAAAGAAAGAAAGAAAGAAAGAAAGAAAGCGAAAACCATCAAGATAGTGTTCATTATTACTTATGAAAAGAAAGACGGAAAGAAAGAAAGAAAAAAAGAAAGAGAGGGAGAGGGAGGGAGTGAAAGAGAGAGAAAGAAAAAGAGAGAAAGCGAAAACCATCAAGAAAAGGCACAATGTTACTTAAGAAAGTAGGAAAATAAAAGGAAAAGAAAAGGACAAGAGAAGAGAGAGAGAGAAAGAAAAAAAGAAAAAAATAAGAAAGAAAAGGCCATGAAATTTTGAAGTGAGAAAAGATAAAAAGAAAAAAATGAGAGGTATCAAGAAAGAGAACATTATTACGAAAGAAAGAAAGAAAGAAAGAAAGAAAGAAAGAAAGAAAGAAAGAAAGAAAGAAAGAAAGAAGTGTTGTATACGAACAAAATAGAAAAGGAAGCAAATTAATGCAAGGAAAAATAAAGAGGGAGAGTATCAAAATACGGAAAGAAAGAAAGAAAAGAAAGAAAGAAAAGAAAAGAAAGAAAGAAAGAAAAGAAAAGAAAGAAAGAAAAAGGCGTTGTATACGAATAAAACAGAAAAGGAAGCAAATTAATGCAAGGAAAAATAAAGAGGGGAGAGTATCAAAATACGGAAAGAAAGAAAGAAAGAAAGAAAGAAAGAAAGAAAGAAAGAAAGAAAGAAAGAAAGAAAAAGGCGTTGTATACGAATAAAACAGAAAAGGAAGCAAATTAATGCAAGGAAAAATAAAGAGGGGAGAGTATCAAAATACGGAAAGAAAGAAAGAAAGAAAGAAAGAAAGAAAGAAAGAAAGAAAGAAAATATTGCATATTTATTGATAGAGCGCAAATCTCGAAAAGAGTTGCTGAAACATTTATGGAATGCAGTTGACTAAAACAAATGTCGGGATTGGTCTAAAATATTGGTTGCCAAGAGACAAATGAGGGTGCATCTACAACTAAAATGCTATCATTTAATTTTCATAAATAATACATCATTTTTTTCAAAAGATACATATGTAAAAAAAAGGTTAAAATTAAAAGTTTTGTGGAAGAAAAATGTGTATTTCTTCGTGATTACAGTGCATATGTAGTATACATGTTACTAGCAGTAACACAAAAGTAAATACAGAATGTTATAATTTAATTTTTTTTTTAAATTTTAAGTAATTGGTTGATATTCGTTTACTGCACGATTTACACATCAACAGATAGTTTGAAAGCACAATAGAGCATTGCAAGCAGTCCACTATATTAAGAACAATTGTCTTTGTTCATTAGATGATTGTACCAATCTGGCAATAATTGATTCGTCATCTAATTCATCGAACAATTTAGAAATTTAGCGCCTTAAACGTTATTATTCGTGGATACTCGCATTTAAGTATATATACATACACACACACATATATATTTTCTTTCGATTTTATGAATCTGTTGTGCATATTTGTTTGTAAGAGCATTAATTTTGTTAAGAAAGGTGAAATAGGGAAAAAGCTTGGGCGTAAATTAATATTTGGATAATTTTCTATGGTGGCACTCTCCAGAATTTTCCTTCTGAGTGAGTTATTTTCTTTTTTTATGAGTGTAGCATTTTTAAAATCAAAATTATGGTTGTATTTATTTCTATGTATGACTATTGCATTAGCTAAGTTGTTTTTTGTGAGGTCTCTTTTGTGCTCATAAATGCGTTTTCACCGTATATAATATGATATTTTATTACTGAATACGTTATATTTAGGCGATACGTGTTTAGGCGATATGTGTTTTTTGAACAGTATACGAGGTCTGTCTGAACAGTAACAGAGTTGGTTGTGCCGTGTGAGTTCTCGGCGAAAGTGAGATAAACGGATTGTGTTATCTTCTAACAGGATATCTTTGAAGTATATAATATAATATAATATAGTATGTAATCTTAGCTTTCTGCAACCATTGCATTTTTTTTACATGGGAGAGTTGTGGCAGGAGAAATTGTGGCTGATTCATAACGACAATGCACCTCTTCACAACGCCCTGAGCATCCGGCAGTTTCTGGCCGAGAAGAGCATCGCCGTACTGAAACAACCTCTCTGTTCACTTCATCTGACTACGTGTGATTTTTTTCTTTTCCTCAAGATCTAGGGGATTATCAAGGGGACCCGTTTTGAAATCGTGGAGACCATCAAAAGGGTCGTAACAACGTAGCTGAGAGACATTCAAAATGAATCCTTCCAGCAGTGCATAGAAGCGTGGCAGAGAAGGACAGAAAATTGCATTAGACTCGAGGGAGATTACATTGAAGGGGAAACAATTTGGTTTTTTGTTTGAAATTGAAATAATTTTTTTGTGACACCAGTCCCGTTACTTTTCAGGTTGGTTCGTTGATTTTGTTTAGCGGCATATTGAGGGTAGCCTCCAAAGCTCATTATGTTGAAACACCGGTTTCCGAACGATCATCGAAGTTAAGCAACTTCGAATCTGGTCAATACCTAGATGGGTAGCAGCTTGGGAATACCAGATGTTCTAAGCTTAAGTGTACCGGTGGTGCAATGAATAATGGCTCTGAATTGTTAATCGGAGAGCCGAGTTCCAATTCCCGTTGGTTTTGTTATTGTTATGGGATCCACCCCTTTTTCATACAAGTGGACTCGACCAGTGTGTACTTGTACTGCTGCCGGTGAATACCCGGGAGTTAGACGAGAGATACACTGATACAGTGAGAGTGTGAGGTTACCGCTTTGTAGGAGTCACAGTTGCGAGCACGTAGACTCAGACTATATATATATTATTATTGATACTAACCGCATTTCTGGATCTACTAACCGTATTACCAATTGTATTATTACGTCAATACATTTATTTGCTATATTTCATTCCTGCGTTTGTCATTCATTTGAGACCGGATTTCATTTCAGAATCCACAAGTTATATTAACTGACGCTCAAATACCCTTGGGAAAGGTATGAATCAACCTCGTCTCCTCCCAGCTATGGGTTAATTAGTGAGACTAAACCATTTTTCTTCTTCTTTGTGTGCCGTGTCCCTTCAGGACGTTGGCGATCATGGTCCGCCACCATTTCCTATTTTTCGTAGCTCTTAATATTTTTTGCCTTTTTGTTATTTCTCCTGAATCCTGTTCCGTCATTCATTTACTCAAGCTCTCCAGGTAGGTAATACATTGTTTTGCCCTATGAGTATCAGATTTTCCAAGCCCTTTTTCCTCAATATGTGCTATAGAAATTTCATCTGTCTCTTTCTGGTGTTATGTATGTTTCGTTTCAATTTCCATTTCTCTAAAACTTCGTCGTTGCTCATATATCCGGTCCGTGGTATCCTTAGCATCCTTCTGTAGAACCACATTTCTGTTGCTTCAAGTCTCTTCTTCATCTTTGAGGAGATTCTCCAACATTCATTGCCATCTAGGAGGGCTGATATCGCGTAACAGTTCAGTACTTTTTTCCTTGTTTCTTACGAATTTTTTATTTCTTAATACTTTGCTTAGGTTTTGGAAGGCATCTTTGGCTATCTCAATTCACTTTCGGAGTTCAGTGTCGTATTTTCCGTCTCCTAAAGCATTATTATCTCCCGAAAAAATTCTTAGAATCTAAAATTATTTTCTGGCTTTAAATAACCTGCAAAAGGTTGCTAAGCCGTAGAAACAAATCAATCAGTATTAATCATTATGCAACGTACGGCCTGTTGTCTACAGCAAAGCTGGGATAGGCCGATACAACAGTCGGAATATATCTAGCATAAATGGTCACAGTGGAGAAAATACAAAAAATGGAGGAGCTTTGCAAAAGGATGCTAAGAATATAATGAACTGAACATGCGAGTGACGAGATAATTTTAAGGAAATCTGAAAGCCGAAAGAAAAACACTATACAAATCCGAATGGCGTAGTGCATCACAGTCAGGTAACTCGTGTGGCTGCGTTTCTACCAAACTGTATTGATTTACCCTTTCCTTTGGACTCCATGGGCAGGAGGGAGGATCTTGTATGGACAGCCCAAGATCCACATAGCTCATGGTCAGTGCTACACCGTCGTCTCCTGAAATGTTTCCTGTTGCCTTCTCCACAGATGCCGTTTCTTTATCATCTACGAATTGCCATGAATTCTTGGGAAAGATAATGTAGAGGTTTCCCATTGTCTTCTCCACATGTGCTGTTTCTTTATTATCTACGAATTGCCCTGAATTCTTTGAAAAGATAGTGGAGTGGTTTCCCACTGCCTTCTCCACAGATGCCGTTTCTTTATTATCTACGAATTGCCATGAATTCTTGGGAAAGATAGTGGAGTGGTTACCCGTTGCTTACTCCACAGATGCCGTTTCTTGTACAGACAGCCCAAGATCGACATAGCTCATGACAAGGCCAGCAGTACTCTGTGCTACACCGTTGTCTCCTGAAATGAACGAAAGTCAGAGAATGTGCGTGTGTGCGAGTATGCCGTGATGTGTTGGTGCATCCACCAGAGGAAGGCCGACAAATACATGAGCCCTTATCATGCGTTTAAGACCAATACATGTGAGGATATTGGAACGAGCTATGGAGTGTGCCGTTAGGGGAATGGTTGTCGACACGGAAAATGGACTCGGCGAGTTGGGTTCAAATACCGTCCTAGCAGTGTTTCAATTTCTTTCGGACTAAAGAACTTGCCTTATATAAATAAAAATATTATTGCTAATAACGTAGAAATAGGATCATTCATGATCGGAAGAAATAATCGATGAATACAAGCAAAAATAATTATATTTTATTATTAAATAAATCGTCTACCTCATATTCAAAAGTTTTCTTTAAACCAATAAAGAAGAATTGCTTACTGTGGATATGCTCAAAATACATTCCTGAGGCCAAGACACAAATTATTCAGACATTTAGGTTTGGTTTGTTTTCTTTTACGACATATCAACCTTGTTTTTCTTTTACGGCATATCAACCTTGTTTTTCTTTGACGGCATATCAACCTTGTTTTTCTTTTACGGCATATCAACCTTTTTTTTTTTTTTTACGACATATCAACCTTGTTTTTTTTTTTACAGCATTCAACCTTGTTTTTTTTTACGGCATATCAACCTTTGTTTTTCTTGTTTTTTTTACGGCATATCAACCTTGTTTTTCTTTTGCATATCAACCTTGTTTTTCTTTTACGGCATATCAACCTTGTTTTTCTTTTACGGCATATCAACCTTGTTTTTCTTTTACGACATATCAACCTTGTTTTTCTTTTACGGCATATCAACCTTGTTTTTCTTTTACGGCATATCAACCTTGTTTTTCTTTTACGGCATATCAACCTTGTTTTTCTTTTACGGCATATCAACCTTGTTTTTTTTTTTACGGCATATCAACCCTTTGACATATCAACCTTTTTTCTTTTACGGCATATCAACCTTGTTTTTCTTTTTACGACATATCAACCTTGTTTTTCTTTTTTACGGCATATCAACCTTGTTTTTCTTTTTTTCTTTGTTTTTTTTACGGCATATCAACCTTGTTTTTCTTTTACGACATATCAACCTTGTTTTTCTTTTACGGCATATCAACCTTGTTTTTCTTTTACGGCATATCAACCTTGTTTTTCTTTTACGACATATCAACCTTGTTTTTCTTTTACGACATATCAACCTTGTTTTTTTCTTTTTACGGCATATCAGCCTTGTTTTTCTTTTTTACGGCATATCAACCTTTTTTTTTTTTTTTTACGACATATCAACCTTTTTGCATATTTTTTTTTTACGACATATCAACCTTGTTTTTTCTTTTTACGGCATATCAACCTTGTTTTTCTTTTACGGCATATCAACCTTGTTTTTCTTTTTTTACGGCATATCAACCTTTTTTTTCTTTTTTACGACATATCAACCTTGTTTTTTCTTTTTTATCAACCTTGTTTTTTTTACGGCATATCAACCTTGTTTTCTTTTTACGGCATATCAACCTTGTTTTTCTTTTTTACGGCATATCAACCTTGTTTTTCTTTTACGACATATCAACCTTGTTTTCTTTTACGACATATCAACCTTTGTTTTTCATATCAACCTTTTTACGGCATATCAACCTTGTTTTTTCTTTTTCAACCTTTTGTTTTTTTTTACGGCATATCAACCTTGTTTTTCTTTTTACGGCATATCAACCTTGTTTTTTTTTACGGCATATCAACCTTGGCTTTACGACATATCAACCTTGTTTTTCTTTTACGACATATCAACCTTGTTTTTCTTTTTTTTTTTTTTTTACGACATACCTTTTTTTTTTTTTACGGCATATCAACCTTTTTTTTTTTTACGACATATCAACCTTTTTTTT
>CAHIKZ030005617.1:692500-715000 GCA_903632075.3 Acanthosepion pharaonis
CCGGCGTTGCCCGGGGATGTAACGGGATAGATCAAGTAACGACTATCATAAAGACTGAAAAATAAAATTGACAAAGATTATTGTTTAAGGTTGACGGACACGCATGTCTTAAATAGTTTTTTTTTTTTTTTACGTATTGGTCAAAGCCAAACTCAAACAAAAACATTGTTTTCAATCGTTATGAGTCTACCGATTGAATTTTATTATAAACAATTGTCTTGTAAATGGAATTTTTAAAGCATTCTGAATGTAAAAATAAAGAAAAAAGTGTGCAAGACAATAAGAAACACAACCTGCCCCCAAAAAGTGAAGTTTTGTTGAAATCGGTTGAAAAATGTAGGAAATCCGATCCCATATATAAACGAACACACACACACACACAACCTGGGTTTTATAATAAGTATAACTCGATATGAGTTGTCCCCCTTTCATTCTCGTGATGCCTCTTAATCGTGTTTTCCAACTGATTTTGTACAAAAACAATTGTGTTTTTAACAATTTTTTGGCGGTGTCAGAACCACCGCAAGGTAATTTTACGTAGTCCTGTGAAGTTTTGTTGAAATCGGTTGAAAAATGTAGGAAATCCGATTTAATATATAAACGTACAGACACACACAATCTGCGTTTTATAATAAGTAAGATTTCCATTGCCCAATCCGTCACTCAAATCGTGGACTTCCCTAGTCGTTTCCCTAGCCAAACCGAGCAACAGGCTTCTCTACTAGATCTATTTCTTACCTCCTCTCTGTACTCTTGACGAGCTTCGCAATACTGCCCTCTTGGTAACTTGGACCACTGTGTGGTACCTATTGATATCTCCTTCCAAGCATCCATTAAACAGGACCCCCTATCCATAAGAACCCTTTCCATTACCAGCATGCTGATTGGGACTCATTCCGGGATTTTCTTCGTCAAGCTCCTTTGACTGACATTTTCAATCTCCCAAATGAAAAATGCGGCTCTAACGTTTCTTCTAGGATCAAAGTGGGCATGGACGCTGTCATCCTCTCTGGAAAATACCAGGTGAAACCGAAATCCATTCCATGGTTCACACCATCATGCTCGCTCGCAATAGCACGCAGGAACCACTATTTCCGGCTATACCAGCGCAATAGATCTAGTCGTAATAAAGGCCTATTTGCTGATGTCCGTAACAAATGTAAGCGAGTCCGCAAAGAAGCTAAGTTCATGTTTGCTTAAAAAAAAAATGAGGTGCCACATAGCCTCTAAAAACTTTGGCTGTTGTGATCACTGGTGTCTTTGTAATAGGGTACTAAATAAGTGCAAGGTATCTATTCCCACCCTTTCAATCGATTTGAGGTGTTGTCATCCTCACATGATAAAGCTGAATGCTTTGCTCGTAAATTCTCCTAAAAACTCTACTCTTGACTCTTCTGTAGTATCTCTGCTTAACTTCCCACTTAGAACCGAGTCTATGGTATTTGCCGGCACATTTTCACGTTGATCCAGTCATTCCTATGAAATCATAAAATGAAAGTTGTTCTGAACATCCATTCATCTACATTCTTTCGTACTAATGCGGGTGTCCCCCAGGTTCCATCCTCGGTCCTACGCTTTTTTTAATCTTCATTAACGACCTTCCCAATGACATAAGCTCTCAAGTTGGCATCAACGCTGACGACACTACCATTTACTTCTGCCTCAATAGTAAGGCTGATCAGTCAAACAAGGTCAAAATGGCAGCAGATGTCCAAAACAACCTCAAAACCGCCGTGAATTTGCGCAAAAGATGGCTTGTCAATTTTAACACATCCAAAACTAAACATCTCTCCATTAATCATCTGAGAGATCTCTCTCTCTCTGTCTTCTATCGGCATTGCAGATGCTGACATCCAGGAAAATGATTCGTTGCACCTCCTCGGGATAACGTTCTCTGTTGTGCATGAAATGGAAAGACTATATTAGATCCATTGCTAAGAAGTTCGTTTCAATGTGCCGGTCGAGACAATTTTTCTCTCCAGAATCTATTTTGCATATATATATGTCTACCATTAGCCCATGCTTAGAATATTGCTGCCATATATGGTCCGGTGCCCCTGTTATTTACCTTGAGCCCCTTGATAAGATCGAAAAAAGAATCAGCAATATTAATGGTTCTGATCCGACAACTCGGCTTCAGTCACTTGACCACCGCTGTAAAGTTGTTTCTCTGTGCCTTTTCTATAAATACTTTCATGGTAATTGTTCGGATGAGCTGTGGTACCCTAGACTTGATGAATTTAAGCGCAATACTAGACAGGCGGCGAGATGTCATGAATTTACAGTTGAGTTCGCTGGATGTCACCGTAACTTCTATACTGACAGTTTCTTTTCTCACACCTCTTGTCTGTGGAACTCTCTTCTAGCTCCATATTTTCCAGCCAACTTTAATATTTAGTTAAAATGCAATGTCAGTCGCTATCTACTGTCCTCCTGATGGTTCTTTTCTCTTTCCACTCATTACTAATGTTTCTGTTCGTAATTCCTCCACATCCTGTAACCCTTCACTTTTTAGTGGCCGTACTGCCTTGTTTGGGGTGAAATCGATTAATACTTCGAATTTTTAAAATATAAAAGTGGACATTGAAGTCAACACCCAGAGGTGATAGTGTCATGCCAAAAATGAAATGAATTTATTGAAAACAAAGTAACTATTAACAACAAACAAAATGTCCTTAGTAATTAGAAGAATTTAGAAAACGTTATTGTATTCATATTGTCTCTTTTATTGTTGTGTTGATAGTTTCAACCATTTTCTTTTGATTTCATGATATAGCTGTTGTGTACTTTAGCTTGGGAGAGTAATAATTCTGTTAGGAAAGATGATATTGGAAAAAACCTGGCGTAGATTAATATTTGGATAATATTCATGGCAACATATATATATATATATATATATATATATATATATATATATATATATATATATATATATATATATAGAGAGAGAGAGAGAAAAGAGAGAGAGACTCTTTTTCTTTTATCTTATTTATAATTATTTTTGTTCTTTAGGATTGAGCTTTCTATATGTAAATATTTTTTCTGCCTTGAATATTTTGTTTTTTTTATAAAATGATGCTTAATATTTATATATATATATATATATATATATATATATATATATATATATATATATATATATATATATGTATGTATGTATTATGTATGTATTATGGACGAGTGGTTAGAATATATAATATATATAATATATATTATATATATAAGATATATATATATATATAATATATTATATATATATTACATTACATTATATAATATATTATAATAATATATATATAATATATATTATATATAATATATATAGTATTAATATATATATATATATATATTATATATTATATTTTTATATTTTATATATTATATATATATATATATATATATATATATATATATATATATATATATATATATATATAATATAGTATAAGAATGCGTAATAATAATAATACAGTAATAAGAATATGTATCAATATTAATAGATAAATGAGAAAATAAAGATGCTGTAATCCGGGGAAAATGTGCCTGAGGTGAAGACAAGAACCAAGTTTTCTCTGATTTTATTGTCTAAGTTGGTTATCGTATAGTCAGCGTTTGAAATTGGATTTTTGTATCGACCTCTCGCAGTCAATGTGTTAAACAAAGTAAGGTTGTTGGCTGAATTTAAGAAATGTCATTAATATTTGGATAATATTCAATATATAGCATATATATATATATATATATTTTTGTTCTTTAGGATTGGGCTTTTCTTTTTATCTTATTTAAATTTTTCTGCTTTGGAATATTTTGCTTTTTATAAAATGATGCACTTAATATTAATCATATATATATATATATATATATATATATATATATATATACGCATGTATGTATTATGGACGCGTGTATGAGTGGTTAGAATATATATTAATATATAATATATATATATATAAATATATATTATATATATAATATATTATATATATATTACATTACATTATATAATATACTATAATAATATATATATAATATATATTATATATATTATACATATAATATATATATATAGTATTAATATATAATATATATATATATTATATATATTATATATTCTATTTTATATATTATATATTATATAATATATATAATATTTTTATATATATATATATATATATATATATATATATATATATATATATAAGGGAAAAAATGTGGCAAAGGTGTAGACAAGAACCAAGTTATGTCTGATTTTATTGTCTAAGTTGCTTATCGTACAGTCAGCGTTTGAAATTGGATTTTTTTATTGACCTCTCGTAGTCAACGTGTTAAGAAAAGTAATGTTGTTGGCTGAATTTAAGAAATGTCATTAATACACACATAAATAATAATAATAATAGCTGGCCACTCATACCCGAGGATACATGTCTCCTAGTGCGGCTAGCAGACACTCGCTCAGGCACATTTGTGTTTGCTTAACACCCACAACGCCCACCTGGAATGAAACTGCTCGATTGAAACTTATTTTTCATCAATGGCAGGTCTTTAACATTGAAGGTTAGAAATGGCGAAACCAAGGAATGCAATTCGTCTGAGCACTTTCCATTGAATTAGCGAGATAGCAGTGAGAGACTTTTCTCATCTCGTCTGTCAGAGAGGGGATTCAGGGCGTAAAATCTGTACAAGGCCCGACGGTCACTCGAGATAGAGCGTCACAGAGTAAGAAGCAAAGTTTATCGTATAAACTTTATACAGATAGGTGGAGAAGATAATGGTTAATCCTAGACTTGAAGAGGTTAAACTTGTAGAGATTCGGGAAATATCCACTTGGGAGTCGGTTCCACAATGCAGTCACTCGTGGAAGGACGCTGCTCAAGATAGGTGGAGAAGATAACGGTTAATCCTAGAACAGGTTAAAATTGTAGTGATCGGGAAATATCCACTTGGGAGTCTTTTCCACGGGGCAGTGGATAGCGGAAGAAGCTGTTTGAGTAGAACTACCTTCTCGCCGATGGAATACGGACGGAATGTAGGTGGTCTGCTATAATGTAATTGGCATGGCGGGTCCTAGCCGTGAAGATTAGACCCTGCGGAACCAAGGAATGTAGCTCGTCCGAGCACTTTCCATGGAAGTAGCGATAAAGCAGTGAGAGACTTTTCTCATCACGTCTGTGAGAGAGGAGTTTCAGGGCGTAAAATAATTTAGTCACTTTCTCACAGACGTGCCGTCGCCTCCCTCTGTCTGTTCTACAAATACTTTCATGGAAATTGCTCCGAGGAGCTGCATTCGCTGGTTCCCAGACGTCATGAGTTCCAGCGCCCTACGAGGCTGGCATCCCGCTCTCACTCCCTTCACTGTCGAAACTCCTAAATGTAGCCGTCTCTTCTACTGCAATAGCTTCATGTCTCGCACCTCTCGCCTGTGGAACTCCCTTCCCTTCTCCTGTTTCCCTGTGAGCTATAATCTCCAGCTATTCAAATGTAATGTCAATCGACATCTCCAGTTGCCTTGATCTAGCCACTACCCTCATCCTTTCTTCTATCACTCCTATCTGATCTTGCTCTAAATGTTCTTTAACCCCTTGCGTCCTAGTGGCTTCCCGCCTTGCTTGGGGTGAAATGCTTAAAAAAAAAAACAAGGACACGGATACGCTTTTAGACCCTATCAAGATTGGAAAGTGAGGACTGGGCAGTTTCTGTGACAGCAGTGATCCATTCTAGGCCTGGGCTGACTGTTGTAAAGGTAGAGGACAGCATGAGGAGTCAGGTGCTTACTGGAGCGGTACAGGGAACCGACCATTTTTCCAGCATCTTTAGGGATGGGTCGTAGGTAGGAGTTTCACTTGAGGTCTGGGATTAATGCAAGGAAATTTGGGTCATTGTATCGCGCCACAAAATTTTTCTCATCAATATCCATCTCGCACATTTACAAATTTACCATTCGTCCGTGCATTGAATCCTGTTGCCATATCCGGTTTGGTGTTCCTGCTATTCATCTCGAGTCTCTTGACAAAAAAAAAGGATCTGCAATTTAATCGATCTTGACCTGGCATCTCGGCTTCAGTCACTTTCTCACCGACGTGAAGCGGCTTCCCTCTGTCTTTTCTAAAAATATTTTCATGGCAAGTGTTCTGATGAGCTATTTTCCTTGCTGTCCCGACAACATGAATTAAAGCGTGCTACTAGATTGGCATCGAGTTCAAACCCTTTTAATATTGAAATAGCTAAATGAAACCGCCATTGCTACTCCTGTGGTATTTCCTTCCGTTTATTTGCTTCCCTGATAACTGCAATCTTCAAAACTGTAAATACAACGTCAACAGCCATCTTCTCTCTTCTTGAATCCCGTTCATCTTTTGTCTTTTTCTCAATCCTCCCTATATTCAGTCTTTCCTTTCACTTTCACTCCCTGTAAATCTCTGCGCACTAGTGGCATTCCCGCCTTTCTTGGGATAAAAAAATCTCCGTTTTTATTTGTATACGTACTGTTCATGTGAAACCTATCTATCTATCTATCTATCTATCTATCTATCTATCTATCTATCTATCTATCTATCTATCTATCTCAGTCTCCTACTATCTATCTATCTATCTATCTATGTACTTTCGTCTTCTTGAATCCCGTTCATCTTTTGCCCTTTCCTCAATCCTCCCTATATTCAGTCTTTTCTTGCTTTTTCACTCCCTGTAACCCGCTGCGTACTAGTTGCTTGGAGTGATATGACTAAAAAATCAAGTCCAATAGTCTCTCAATGCAAGGGGCCTGCCTGAATGGACATCCATTCATAGTGATAGGTGGTAGGGTGTGGTTAAAAATGCCAGTAAAGGGACAGGGTTTGTAGAATTCTTTCTTTTCTATATGCTATGTCCTTTCAGGACGTAGGCGATCAGTCTTTTTACTCTTGTGCCACTCTTGAAATAGTCTCAAGGAACCACTGCATAAAAATTATTATATGCCATTATTAATATCTATCTCTTTTATATTTTTTATCGTAGTTCACGAGGTTAACATAATATATGGCTGTCCTGGGTATGACGATAAACTACATTCGGCAGTAAGGCATTTGATCAGGAGGTTTTGGGGAGCGTGGAACCACCTCTTAATTGCTGGTGTTCCCAGGTGCACCCGCGGGGGTAGGACCTGTCAGGGTCCCAACTAGGACCAAATAGTTAACCCTCCACAAGTGGTTAAAATACTATAAAAATAGGTTTTAATACTTAATTTATTACTAGCAGTACATTTTTGAAAAAAAAAAAAAACATTACCATACATATTTTTAAATATTACCCGCAATACATTATTTAAAAAATATTACCAAAAATAGATTTTCGGAAAAAAATATTAGCAGCAATAAAAATTTTGTCGGCATTAAATAACCCACTGAGGTTGATATGCCGTAAAAAAAAAATAAAAAAAACATAATATATGGTCACTGGGCATGCGTCTTGTACTGGAGTGAGTCACCCAATGACACACGAATCCGCCACGTACAGGTCCTGATCACTCACAGTGAAGCCGGTTTCACACTGACGCCATATAGATATCTGTATATAGTGTAATTTCTCTAAAATAATACGCATTTATTTTTTTATTTTTTTGCTGTAAATTACAGGTGATAGTAGCGGTGCGTATTATAAATAGGTTTAGACAAAAGTATTTTTTCATTATTAATTTATAATAATAAATACATTCTTGTTCTAAAATAAGAAAGATATTATCCCAATTTTCATTTTAAATCCATATTATTATTATTATTATTATTATTTTATTTTTCTTTGATTTCTGGCGGTTATTATTATTATTATTATTATTATTATTATTATTTTATTTTATTTTTTGATTTCTGATGTGTACTCATTTCTTTCCGGGTCCCGCTCAAAGACCTAAGGTTAGAAATAGCATTATGCCATTTTCCGCTGAGCAATTTAAAAAAAAATGTACATAGATAAAGTCCTTCGTAAGGTGTGGGCTGTACTCATGAGAAGAATTTTTTGTTTTTCTTCAAGACATGAGCTACTAGGAATCCCTTCAGTGAGTCTATTGGAATCTTTTCCAACCAATCTGAGGGCTCCAATTACGATAGGAATTGTTGATGTTCTCATTTTTGAGATTTCGATTTCAAGGTCCCTATAATTTTTATAACTTTTTGAAGATCTTCGAAGATACATTGCAGTCTGCAAGGACTGCCATATAAATAAGGTGGCAACTTTTTTTCTTTTTTTTTTGCGATCTCTAATAACGATATCAAGATGATTAGCTTTGATTGTTTTGCCTCTGTGTATTGCTTAGTCCCATAAAATTGTTACAGGTTCTAATCATTCTATAATAAATCTGATTATTATTATTATTATTATTATTAAAATATTAGTGACATCTATGTCTGGCAATAGGAATCTGCACCATGCCACACAAGCAGATGAACCCAATGATGGCTGTCAGACAATTTCTGCGACCACATCACCACTTACATCTGGCCACCTAACCCTCCAGACTGCAAAGCCATTGATTGAGTGTGGTAAGCAGTTGAGCGAAAGACCAACAAAACTCTTTGTAACACCAAAGACGAACGGAAGGCAATGATTATGGCGGCATTCACCAACTTAATCAAGGAAAACGTTCAGAAGAGTTGCAGGAGATTTCGAAGTTGTCTGGAGGTCGTGGTTGAAGCGAATGGCGACTTTATTAAATAAATTTACTATTTAGTATATCAAGATATTTTTGTGTAATTTTGGTAAATATATTTATTAAAATGAAATGTCACCGTTTTTTTTAGTAATTTAGAAGACAATTTATCCACCATCACTGTATATATATATATATATATATATATATATATATATATATATATATATATATATATATTAATACATGCATATATTAATACATATATTTGCTTATATATATTATTACTTAGATTTACTTATATATATATATTTATATGTATACTATTACATTTATTTCTTATATATATATATATATATATATATATATATATATATATATCCATCCATATATTTCCATCCATATATTTTATAAATGTATATATATATATTAATATATATCTTTACTTATATTTATTATTACATCTATTCACTAATATATTTATTAATTCTTATATTTATGTACATATATTATTACTTATATTTACTTATACGTATATATATATATATATATATATATATATATATATATTTTTACTGATATATGTTATTGCACATATTTACTTATATAATATTACTGATATTTACTTATCATATTTATATTTATATATATATATATATATATATATATATATATATATATATATATATATCAAATATATTTACTTATGTATATATTATTACATATATTTACTTATAATTGTTATTACATATACTTACATTGGCAAACACATATAAGATATTTTTTGCTCTTGTATATAAAATAAAATGTTTTCATTTACCTTGATCAAGTCTATCGGAAGACGAAATGCGTCGGCTAAAAAACGTTTTTTCTTTTGTCTTTATTCATATTGTACTTTTACAGATATCCTCTATCTGAAATGTGTGACATATTTACTTTATATATATATATATATATATATATATATATATATATATATATATATTGAACAATAAAAAATATAAAAAAATTAAAATCTTCAGACATACTGAGTTGTATATTAATATTCTTTTCGTTTTTATTATTATTTCATTTAGATTCCTATACCGAATGGAACAGGAAAATTGTACAATTTTTAGATTAAGCTTTGAACCACTGTATCTTAGAAATGATTAAAGATATTTTAGTGGAATTTTCTTAGGTTTTTAAAACACTATTGGTGTCTAATTTGAGCAATAAGAATGTATTTAGTTCTAAGTTGAAATGATGATCCCTCTTCCTGCTGTGACCTCCTGATCCAGTTTTCCTCTCTAGTGTTCCCTCTTTTATAAACTTATTCACCGATCTCTTGATGCTTCTTGAGTAGGCTTTGAAGAAGAAAGCCAAAATATGAATGTTGGTACCATTACTGAAGACCTGTATGATTTTTCCTCTCACCATTGCTCATTTAGAAAGACATAATGAGGCTGACACAAAACGATTTTCACTTGTTCTCTTTCTAGCTGAATAACTCAAAGGGTTTTTTAGTGATTCTTACGACAAATGCTGTCATATTGGCTAAACGTATATATAATAGCGCACATTGCGTGCCGGTATTAATAAAACAGTTGTCGATGTATAACAACGGAGCTAAAATGTCTACTAATAATTGATATACAATTAGTGTAGGTACCTTTCGATACCTAAGGTTTAAAATGATTTTTTCAAAATGAAAAAACATTCTTGAAGCTTTCTTTTTAGCTTTAATTGAAAGCGAAATGATTAAATTTACTATTTCCAGTTAGTAAAATATTCTGGTGTATTTCAAATAGAAATTATAAAGATTAAAATTTTTGGTCGCTTTCAGAAAATCGATAAATATCGGCCATTTTGACACATTTGTAAACAAAATTTAATTCTCGATTTTAAAAATCTTCCAAAAATAAAATATGTATTTGTGACAGTTTTTTTGAGTAAAATTAGCAAATTTAAATCTAAATTAATCTGATTTGAAACAAATATTACGCAGTATACAAGCATTTCTTAACCGCGGAGTCTTGTTTTTCTGACGTACTGATTGAATTATTGGCAGCCTAAGGTGTTGACAGCTGAATATGATTAACCAGAAATTGATATAAATTTACGAAATCTAAGTGAACGCTTTGTTTTTGGTTTTTAACTATCTAGTAATTTTTAAAAATTAACATAATATTTTCAGCAATTATCTAATATTTTATTAAATTTTAATTACTTCATTTTTATAGCCTTACGTTTTTATCAAAATAACTCTCACAAAAAGAATAAACTTAAAAAAGTTTTAAAAAAATCTACTAACAAAATATTTACTTAATTGAAGTATGACCCACACTAAAATAAATTCATAAAATAAAAATATTTAGGAAAATAGGAGTTAAAAAAGTAAAAATTACTTTAAATTTTAAAGTTTAAAATTCTGAAGTGCTGATTTGCAAAGCCTGTTGAGAAGTAAACACGATGAAATTCATAAATAATAAAAGAATTGCAGACGGTCAGATTTTTCAGGGAAGGCTACTCTTAAAACACGTGACGGACATCCATAGTTATGAAAATCGGAATGCTTGTACAGTAAAAAAAAAATAAAATTATTTAAAAAATCTTGGTTCAAAATAGCATTTATTAAGCTTTTCGATTTTTGATTCGTAAATATAGTTTTCGCTTAATTACAATATCACTTAACCAAATTAAAGTAATGTAGAATTCTAAACCATTTTAATTATTATAATTAAAAAATTTTAAAATGAAAACAATTCTTGTAAAAATAAATTATTCATTATTCATCGAAAAAAAATGTACTTAAGACAATAGTCTCCTTAATAAATCTTATTTATAAAAG
Organism: Acanthosepion pharaonis; assembly: GCA_903632075.3. Lineage (NCBI taxonomy): Eukaryota > Metazoa > Mollusca > Cephalopoda > Sepiida > Sepiidae > Acanthosepion > Acanthosepion pharaonis. The sequence continues at coordinate 703,951 of CAHIKZ030005617.1, forward strand.
TAATTAAAAACTTTTCTAATTAAATAATCTCATTGTTTTATTGCATTGTTTTTACGATTCGGAGCAGATTTTCGGGAAATCTGTAGTTGTTTGAAAAAAAAGAAAACAATTGATGATTTACATTCTCCAAGGAGTCCTTCTTTTAACTAATTAAAATTTAATTTTTCGAAATTTCATGAAATTAAGTAAATGGAGTGGTAACATGTGTAAAAATAAAAAAAATTTTGTTACGAAGATTTTCTAAAAAAAAATTTCAAAAATAATTTAATTTCATTTGTGAATAAGTCCTGAAAGTTTCATTAAAATCCGAAAATGATTTGATTTTTGCAAGAATTTCTAAATCAATGTATTTTTACCTGAAAAAAAAGGCGCAAAAACACTAATTGTAAATATTACGTTGAACGCTGACGCAAAAACAAGATTTTTGACCAAAATTTAGACCGTGCTAGAAATGATTAAAAAATTTTATACAATAACCAAAAATACTTTGATCTTTCCTCTTAATAATAACATAAACATTTTGACGATAAAAAGTTGTTTTCATTAAGTTTGGATCCTTTTTTATCAAGCAATGCTGTTTTTTCAGCGACAAAGTGTAGGTACATAATTTAGTATATATATATATATATATATAAATATATATATATATATATATATATGATATAAATATAAAAATATAGTTTTAATGTATGCTATATTTACGTGTTAAATTGATCACTATCAGGGATAGAACCTATGTAAATTTAAAAGTGAACATTGAAGTTAACACCCAGCTTAAATGCAATCGTCAGGCCTGACAATAATATTCAAAGTATACTTGGTCTCTGCTTATACCAATAGTCCTGATACTTTTTGATCAACCTCGTATTTCTCAAGCAATATTTTGCAAGCATTTTTAGTAAAAGAAGCAAAAGTAATGTTTAGGTCAATACGCATGCTCATCAATATGTTCACGGTGAAGAAAGGCTTGCTGTCACTTTACAGAAAATATCTGTTCGAAAGAAAAAATATTTCAACACTAACTGGATTTTCTGTCTTTCCTTGGAAATAAAATTTCATCCAATATCCTGTTATTATTATTAATATTATATTATCAATGTTATTATTATTAATATTATTATCAATATTATTATTATTATTATTATTATTATTATTATATCCTTTGATTTCTGATGTATATTCATTTCTTTCCGAGTCTTGACAAGAAACATTAGGTCAAAAATGACATTTTCATCTGAGGAGTTTTGAAAAAAAAAACAATCACATATATTTTTATATAGATAAAGCCCTTATTATTATTATTATTATTATTATTATTATTATTATTATTATTATTTCTTTTGATTTCTGATGTGTACTCATTTCTTTCCGGGTCCCGCTCAAAGACCTAAGGTTAGAAATAACATTATGTCATTTTCCGCTGAGCACTTTAAAAAAAAAAAATAACGATATCAAGATGATTGCTTTGCCTGTGTGTATTGCTTAGTCCCATAAAATTGTTACAGGTTCTAATCATTCTATAATAAATCTGATTATTATTATTATTATTATTATTATTATTATTATTATTATTATCCTATTGTGAACCGAAGGTGTTCTTTATTTAGCAGGTACGTTACGCCCAGCCAATACCTCATAAATAATGGACTATATATTCCGTTTTGATCGCAAGGAAAGACGGAAAAGACATATCAGAGACGCTGTTTGGTTTCAAAACAAGAAAGAAAAAGAAAGAAAGAGACGATAACCCTGTTATGTTCTTAACACACTTACTTCTTTAAATAATGACCTGCATAATTATAATTGTTATTGTAATATCTTGTTAAAGTTAATAAACCCAAATATTTAAAGATACAACAAGGGAAATTCCACGGGTATTTTATAGTCGTACGACTCGCAAATCACCAAAATGAATTATAAATCTTAAGTCAATGACTGGACATAAACTTAAGAATTACAATTCATCAGAAAATTAAAATATGAAACTGGGGAATTTTCTTTATATATATATATATATATATATATATATATTATGAAATGGACAAAGTCCGACAATTATTTTTTAAAGACATTTTTATGTTTATACATTCTTTTTATAGATACAAATATTTAAGTAAATGCTCGTTTTATAATAAACAGCATTAACAGCATTTACCGGCCTGAATGTCCGAGAAATTATTATAGAAAATATGCGTCCTCTGACAGGAATCGAACCTGTATCCTATACGGAACCGTCATATAGCCTGACGTGCCTTTAACCGATTTGGCCACAGAGGAGCGTTTCGGTTAGCCAGGTCGATTTTACTGTTTTTAAACTACAATATCTCCAATTCGGGTTCATGCAAAGAAGCTGCTCGAGTAGAATTTACATTTCACCAATGGAATTACAAAGGCGATTACAAAGTTGGTTCGCTACAAGGTTCGTGGTATGGCGGGTCTTGGCCTTGAAGGTTAGAACTGGTGGAATTAAGGACTGTAGTTCGTCTGAACATTCACCATGGAAATAGCGATAAAGCAGTGCGAGGCTTACGACGTTTCGTCTATGAGGAAAGAGGTTGTAGGGTGGAAAATTTGTCACCCTCAGGGACGCGGAGACGCTTTTGAACACAATCGAGACTGGAAAGTAAAGATTCTGCAGCTCTTGCCCATATATGGCAACAGTACTCTATTTGTGATATGACTCTTATAAAGATAGTAGATAGCAGAAGGAGTCAGATACTTACTGGAGCGGTACAGAAAACCGACCATTTTTCCAGCATCTTTAGTGATGAATCGTATGTATGAGTTCCACTTGAGGTCTGGGTTGAGTTTAAGCCCCAATAGGCGCCCAAGGCAGGGGGGGACTCCGTGAGGAAACATCTGTGATTGGTGATAGTTCCGGATTCAATCGGCGATGATGACATGAAACTAGTTTAGTTTCCAGTGATCTGTTCGAGCTCGGTCGGAGGAGCAATCAGCTGCCAAACTTTGGTCATCTAGAGTTTTTGAGGCGCACCCATATACAGTTGTGTTACATGCATAGATATTCACAAAAGATCGGAGTATACATATTCGAACAGATTGAGAATACAGCACTAAATATTTATAAGATAAATATTTTCAATAAAATGATAAAATACGGGCCGACTTACGGCAAATAAATGTCGGATGACATTTCAGTCTGACGGTCTACCGTAGTTATTCATATAAATACTAGACGCCAATATTTTTTCCTCTCATGAATTTAAATTTACAGTATTAAATGTAATTCATAACAGAGCAGTGAGCTCTTATCTGTTCTTTTAGATCGTAGAAATAAATTTGAAATACACAGAAAAGAAACTTACAAAATATAATCTTACTGAACTAATCGTAGCAGGTAACAATGTAGTCATTCTTAAGTTTTAGATGTTCCAGTGTTCTTAAATTTCGTTTTTCGTTATATATATATTATTTTTATTACCTACATTCTCAGGGACAGTTTTTAGCCAGCTGCGTTGTATAAATTATTCTTCCATATCCATCTTTATGCATTTCAGTATATCAATAATTGTACCGTCTGTTTTCTTCATTTCCTCTTGTTAACGTTTCATTTTTCAAGCTTCCCCCATCTTTCCTGCCGACACGACTCGATTATTCTTGCTTTGTTTAACGTCTTTCAAATAGGTATTTTATTTATTTATAGTCCTTATGGGGAAAAAAAAAAAACAAGCCAAATATAATAAATAAAACATTTTCATAGTATACGATTATCTACTCCTGAAATTCATAAACCTTGTGTCAACTAAAATATTTATATGTTATTTACCTAAACCTTCTTTTTTTAACATTTTTATCTTCTTCCTTCTATCTTCTCTTTTTTATTCACCTCCTCTTCCTTTTCCTCCTCCTCTTCTCCTTCTTCTTTTTCTTCTTTTTCTTCTTCTTCTACTTCTTCTTTATCTTCTTCTTCTTCTTCTTCTTCTTCTTCTTCTTTACTTATCCATTTCTATTTTTTCTGCACTTCTTCTTGCCATTTCCTTACCTCACTCTTTTCTCCTTCTCCTCTCTTTCTTTCTTTTTTCTTTCTTTCTTTCTTTCTTTCTTTCTTTCTTTCTTTCTTTTTTCTTCTTCCTTTCACTTATCATATTCCTTTCCTCTTTCTTCTTCTTCTTCTTCTTCTTCTTCTTCCCTTCACTTTTTTCTTTATTATTTCTTTGCTTTCGTATGCATTTCACTTGTCCTCTTGTCTCTTTCTCATTCTCCTCTCTTCTTTTCTCCTCCTCTCTCCTTTTCGCTACTCGCATTTCACCTCTTGCTCTCTTCCTCCCTCTCTCTCTCTCTCTCTCTGTCTCTCTCTCTCTCTCTCTATATATATATATATATATATATATATATATATGTGTGTGTGTGTCTGTGTGTGTGTGTGTGTGTGTTTATTTTCTATCCGTTGAATGGAACTACGGATTTTTCCACCATTAAAAGCAAGTTACACACACATACCCAGACACATACACACATACCGATATATCGAGCTTTCTTATATATGTATGCATGTACACACACATATATATATATACATATATAGCTCATCACACACACACACACACACACAGTTATATATATATATATATATATATATATATATATATATATATGTGTGTGTGTGTGTGTCTAAGTCTATATTCTTTTTTAATTAAAAATATACATATGTAAACGCTGAAAGAGAAAAATAACAAGCCTTTCTCTCTATCACATCATCTTTCTCTCAATCTGTCGTTTAGATAGATAGATAGATAGATAGATAGATAGATAGATAGATAGATAGATAGACAGATATTCATTCTGTCGCAAAGAAAGAAAGGTTTAAAGATCAACAGAGAGATAAAGAGAACCAAAAATACAATGAGAAGGAAAGAGAAAAGAGACAAGGACATCGTGCAAGAGAGCGCCAACTATCGGGTCGAAATATGTGCATCCGGTGTTAGTGACATCGATGTCTTTTCTCTTCGCTCTGTCACCAGGAAATCTCAGGGCATGCAGGTGTGCTCCTCAAGCGGCGAGACCACAGGTGGAAAATCTACCACACTGGTATTGGCTTGATTATTGACTTGTAAGCTGGGGTTCGGGTGGGTGATACCGGCTGTACACTCAGAAACTTATCGTCGACACTGGCCGGATACCGACTAAGCCTTGATCAGACCGACCACGACGCCGACAGCTAGATCCTCTGAACATAATCGAGAAAGGCTAGAAAAATATTTTTACGACATATTATTATTATTATTATTATTATTAATAATAATAATAATAATAATAATAATAACACTAATAATACGTATGGTCATATAACACTATAGATTCTAGATTGGAGATAAATTGGAAGTACTATTTTTGCGTTCCTCTTAACATTTTAGCTCTCATTTGAACAGGTACGCTTTGGTGTGGGATAATGCTTAGTGAGGTTAGTCTAGTTAGCCTTTATTACTGAGTAGTGAGTTCGATCTTCACCAGATGCCCTATACAAAATGCGTGATTAATTAAACCAATGAGAGTTGGTTCACACTCCATCCAGGTCTTTTGAACAGGAGTAGAAGTTTCTCCCTTGTTTCCTGTTTAGGATTCGGTTTCCGCTTCCTGCTAAAGTCTACTTCAGCTCTATATTTCTAATGTGTCTGCCTGAACTCTTAATTAGTGAATAAAATTTCCTTCAATTTGAATGTCAATCTTTGTCTCTTCTTTTCAAGGTCAGCCGTTATTTTTCCTGAATAGCCCCATGAACTTCATATCTTACCCTTTCTTACTCTCATACAATTACACACAGTAACTTTCTACCTTGAGTGGCTCTTGTGCCTCGTATTGGGTGAACATTAATTAAAAAAATATTGCTCAATCAACTAACCAAATTGTGTGGGTAACAGTTAACCAGGCGGTTTTGAATTTTATGTTGTCCTTTTATGTTAGCCTGATCTGCGTATTTAATCCATATTGGAAATGAAGATATACACTTTTCCAACAGAAAATTTTGAAAAATCCTATGGGATTTTGAAATTCAATCGTTATACATTAACCCTGCCAGATGGCTAAAGCTCCTGGTGGCACCAGGGGTGGCAGTACCGCCTTAGCTACCGACTGTGTTACCTCCCCTGGTTGGCGACTGACGAGGGCAGGGTATCGCACGTGCTTTCACACGTTGAATGTATAAAAAAATATTCTAACAGTGTAGCATGAAAATGACAGTAGTGCCTATCATTACTTGCGCATCCGGAACAGTCGCTAAGGACCTTGCAAAAAGTTTGGAAGAAACTGAAATCCGAGGAATAATTGAAACTTCGAATGATTCTTCTTTTACATGCCGTGTCCTTTCAGAACGCGAGGGATTGTGGCTCTCCACAACTTTCTTTACTCTAAATAATTCTGTATCTTTAAAATTCATTTTTCTTTCTTTCTCCGCCATACATTAACTCAAACACGTTAAGTAGATTATTCACTGCACCCCACCCTCCAGTATCGGCTTACGGTCATATCACGTTGAAACATCGGTTCCCGTACAATCACCGAAGTTAAGCAACGTCCAGCCTGGTCGGTACGTAGAAGGGTGACTTGTTGTGTATACCAGGTGCTGTAAGCTTTGATGTATGGGTGGTGTAATGAATAACGACGCGGAACGCTAGAATTTGAACTTGGATCTATGGTTCACCGTAAGCGCCGAAAACCGCTACGCTACCCGTACACCCCGTACAATATTCGACATTAAATAACCTAACAAGAGTGGACATTCGTAAAATAAATCAACCAACCATTCTATATGGCAGTGAATGCGGGACAATTTCCTCACATATGAAGAGGAGAGCTGAAGCGACAAAGATGTGGTTCCACAGAAAGGCGCTGTGAATACCATGGAACACGTGAACAGCAAAGAAGTCTTGAAAAATATGAGCTACAAGAAAACTGATACTTACAATCAGAAAGTGCACTATTTACATTATTTGGACTATTGTCCTCATCTTTGTTGCCATATTTATCACAACGTTTCGGCCGTTGTACGCTCCGGTCTTCTTCAGGTAGTTGAAATCTCGAACTGAACCCTTTATTTCGCTCGCTAGGGTAGACTGTTCTAGTTCAACGTGCCATGTCTAATGGATGTCAGTTATCTCCTGTTAATTGACCTCTCCAAGTTATCCACTGACGATAGTCCGAATAATGTAAATAGTGTACATTATACCTCATCTCAGAAATATAGACAAAATCAGAAAGTGACATATTTATGGAAGATTAGAGGCCTAGAGAATTTAACACTCACAAGACATAATGAAAGCAATATTAATACAGTAATTGATTGATTTCTTTGTTGTTTTTTTACAGCTTATCAAGATTTTGCAGCTTATATAAAGCCAGAAAATATTATTAAAGCGATTGTGTTTAAGATTGGGTTTTCCTTTTCTTTCTCTTTAGGTAGCCTCTTATATGTTGATAGTATTATCAAATTGCTTGGAGTAATGCCTCTATCACGTGTGGCTCTCGAACCTTGTACAGGGTGGACATCATTATAAAAAAATATGAACACGATGAATTAAAAAAAACTTTGAATGTTTTGGAGATGATCAAGATATACTAATACCTTCTACTAATTAACCAATGGCTGGAGAGAATACATGTTTTTATACCTTTCCTAAGGGTATTTACACGTAAATTAATATAACGAACCCGACTGGAATTGGAACTCGGTTCTCCGATTTCCAACACCACTCATATATCCAAATTTACAGTGCTTTTTATTACAAAGCGGTCACCTATCTATGTACTGACCAGGCCCGATGTTGCTTAACTTAATCTACTTAACCTACGATAAAGGGGCATGACCTTCTTATGTAACTGTTTTTAGAGTATTTTGAAGTATGAATAAAAAGAAATTTAAAATACGCAAAATAAAAAATCACCTTGAGTGACGTCATTTAATCACTTGAAGAAAGTCGGAGCGTACAGCGGCCGAAACGTCGCGAATAAGACAACCAGGACGAGGACAAGAATCCGGACAATCTAAATGGCGTAAATAGTTACAATACGTCATCTCAAAAATGGAGGCAGATATTTTTTTTTTGTGTTAGAAACAGAAATAAAATTCAAGATTATCATTAGAAAAAAAAAATTAGTGTCCCTGCGTGTTTAACATTTCCTCTCTGAACAGAATTATAAGCGACATTTTCGCTTATATCTTCCAACCTATCCCTGATTATACATAATTAAATCAATAAAAACATTAAGCTTAAATCAGTCCAAAGTGACGTCATGTGTACCGTTTAAAGGTAGCGAGACGGCACTAAAAGAATACCACAAATATCATGCTTTTCCTTGTTTCATGCATATTAAATATTTTAGACGCAATTCAGGATACCGTCTCCTGTGGTGAAAGATATTTTATTAAATGTGCTTTACTTATTTCTAGAATTCTGGCTCTTTCCTTGCATTGTGTACTGTAGTTTAGATTCCAAACAAAAACTTTGGGAAAATAAATAAAATCGCCTGAAAGTTTTCATCTAGACTGCGTTTCCTCTCGGTGCAGAATTATAAACGATATTAAAAATATTATTATAATCTGATGAAGTCCTTCTTAAAGGGTGAAACGCATTATATAAAATGTTCTACATTTTCATCAATCTATAAAAAAGTTTCAAATATCTAACCTAATTATTGTCACTGTGAACCTAAAAAAGAATCCTTCGAATTCAAAAAACAACGTCGTTGATGTCATATGAGAGTTTACATCTCTAATATCAATAAAAAATACTTTATCCTTATATATATATATATATATATATATATATATATATATATATATATATATATATATATATGGGGGAGCCGTTTCAGACACGAATGAGAACACGTCTACATTGCTTGAGGGTTAAGCTCCACTCCCTGAACCCTTTCTTCTATCTCCTTTCCCACGCTAGCTCAGCCAATCAAAATCGACTTCTCATATTATGGCTTGCATCTGACCCGATGGTCAATCTCAGGATGTCGGAGCAGAGATACATTTCGGCTAAACTATTATTAAACACCCTCTATCCAGTTTCAATCTCAACGCCTTGATCAACCCGTGCTATGCTTTTTCTTCTCACCATTGCTCAAATGAGGAGAAATAGTCGGGCTGGAACAAAATAATTTTAACCTGAATAACACAACACAAACGGTTTTTAGTGATTCTTACGACAAATGATGTCAAGGTGGCTAAACAAGAAACTCAATTAGTTTAGTGGTTTTTTTAGATATTAAACATTTTGTGAGATGGACAATTATCCCATGCAGTTACACAATTTGGACAATTTTGCTGTTACACACACACACACACACACACATATATATATATATATATATATATATATATATATATATATATATATATATATGTCATTCGCAGACAGTACTATTTCGCTGTATCACAGCTCTTCAGTGCGACTAGACAACGGAATGCCTCAAGACCGGATTGAAATCCAACCGATTTCATGTCAGTCAGAGTCCCTACTACTGACTTATCTTTACTCGACAGAATGAGTCAACCAAATCTCGCGTATTGTTTATATATATATATATATATATATATATATATATATATATATATATATATATATATATATATATATATATATATGATAAGCAAATATAAATGAATATAAATCCGACAGAATGAAGAAAATATCTGGAAAAACAAAACAAAATCCTTAAAAATATGTTGTTCATTCATATTAAAACAACATAATCGCATTTTAAGGATTTTTGTTTTGTTTTTCCAGATATTTTCTTCATATATATATATATATATATATATATATATATATAATTTTGGAAGACTCCGGTGATTTGACGCCGGAGCTCTGTATCGGTAAACCAACCAAACGGGTTAAACGACAACAGCTTCAAGTTATCGATAAAGTGATTTATGAATTACCTGATGGACAAACATCTTGTCACAATATGTAATCTTCTGTCGCCAATCTTCGGGATATTGTATTTTCACTCATAACACGTCAGCCTGCGCGTCTTTCCCGATCCATTCATCACCTCTCCACTGTTTGCTCGGCCTTATCAAATGTTTACCTTTTTTTATAAAGCTGACATTGATTTTTAAAGACAATTTGCTCGCTTTAATGTCAGCCACTTCAGGTGACAGCATTGGTATTTTGCTGTTCTAATATCTAGGAGATGTTTCAACAGAGAACGAAAAAGTTGACTCCGAAATCCGAAGGAGCATTGGAATAGGAAAAGATGCTTCCCGGAAGCTAAGTAAAATATTAAGAAACAGGAAAATATCATTAAAAACAAAGAAAACAGTGTTGAATTGTTATGTAATATAGGTCCGCCTATATGTTAGTGAATGCCGCACAATCTCCTCACAGAAGAAGAAGAGACTTGAGGAAACAGAAATGTGTTCCTGCAGAAGGATGCTGAGAATACCATCGACAGAACATGTGAGAAAAAACGAAGTTTTAAGGAAAATGGAAACAAAAAGGACACATATATTTAGAATTAGAAAGTGACAATTTCTTAGACACATATTGAGAAAAGCAGGCTTGGAAAATTGGAGACTCGCAGGGCATTTTAAAGGAAAGGGAAAAAATAGTTATTGACGTATCTGACTGGATTATGCAAACGGATGGTAGAACAAGGATTAGGAAGGAGATCAAAACTTTAAGAATTACAAAACGAAGATGTGGAGAGCCATGATCATCCAAGTCCTAAAGAAACACGACATATAGAAGAAGATACTTTCTAAATTCAATACAATTCTTTTTTTTTAAAAAAAAAGACAATGTACAGGAATTTGATATATAAAATATTTAAAACACCGGTATTTATGCTACCATGCTTTCTACCAGAATGGTTTCTACCGGGCCCAATAAAACCATTCTGGTAGAAAGCATGGTAGCATAAATATCGGTGTTTTAAATATTTTGTATCTTATATATATATATATATATATATATATATATATATATATATATATATATATATATATATTTTTTTTGTTGCGTTTACGGCATATCAATCTCACTGGGTTATTTAATGCCAAACAAAATTATTGCTGGTAATA
>CAHIKZ030005617.1:717500-737500 GCA_903632075.3 Acanthosepion pharaonis
TTAGCCCCTCTAACAAAAGCATTTGTACAAACCTACTTGCTGTGAATGAATAACATCATAATTATGTACAAAGAAACCAATCAGGACAAGTTTTTCAACAAGACCATGGACAGCTGAAAATTATATAATCCGTACTTAAAAGTAGAAATTAATGATTAAGTATAGAATAAAATATAAAGTTGTTATTTTCTTTATCTATTATTTATTGTAGCAAGTTTCTGTTTTGTTTTTTGTTTTTTGTTTTTTTTTACGATATATCAACCTCAATAGGTCATTTAATACCGAGAAGATTTTTATTACAGGTAATATTTTTTTAAATGTATTGCTGGTAATATTTAAAAAAAAATATATATTGCTGGTAATATTTTCCAAAATGTATTGCTGGTTATATTTTTCATCAAAAATGTATCGCTGGTATTTTTTTTTTATTTTAAAAAAATATATTACTGGTAATTTTTTTTTCCCAAAAATGTATTGCTGGTCATAATTTTCTTTTTTTCAAAAATGAATTGCTAGTAATATTTTTAAAAAATGTATTGCTGGTAATATTTTGTTTTTTCAAAAATATTTTGTTTGTCATAATGTACTGCAGATAATATTTTTTTTAAAAATATATTGCTAGTATTTTTTTTTTTTTCAAATAATGTATTACTGGGATTGAAGCATATTTTTACACTTTCATAATGTTTTAAGCCCAGTTTGGGGATTAACTATTTGACCATGCCCTAACAGGTGCTACCAGCACGGGTTAGGGTGAACCTTGGAACACCAGCAATTAAGTTCCCCGCTCCTTAAATTCTCCCAATCAGAGGCCTAGCTGCCGGATATAGTTTATCGTCATACCCAGGATATGGATGTACTTTATCGTCAGACCCAGGATGCTTCATTTGGAGGGTGGGGGGTCTTACCCCTCTGCAGAAGTGCAGTCAGCGACAGGGCACAGCAAGTTTCGGCACTCAGTATTATCTGTCCACTTCTTTTTCTATCGTTTTACCCAAGGCAAGGTGATAATGCCGCTAAGACGCATGGCCGAGGTTACAGGGGGGGAAAGAGAAAGAGAAGACTTTAGTGAGGCGAGGAAAATATAAGAACAAGGTTCAGGAGCACCGAAGATGGCGATTGATGTTGCATTTAATGTTTTGAAGATTGCAGGAAATTTGAACTTGCGTTCCTCTATGTTCGAATCCTTGCTAAAGATCGCATATTTTCGACAGATAGACGAAAATAAATAAATATACTGTTTAATAAATAAACGGAGCGTCTACTTAAATACGAGTATCCAGTAAAAGTTTAATTTAAAAACTCACCGTTTAAGTGAACGGCAGATGTATTTCTAAAGTATTTTATTCCATCAATAATATTCAACTGAGTTCAATTTTATAATTAAAGTTAATTTCTTGGTTTAAAACAATTATTTTTTTAACTGGTATCACCCCATGCAAGGCAGTAAAGCCACTAAGACACAAGGGGTTACAGGGTGTGGAAGAATTAGGAACAGAAACATTAATAATGAACAGAAAGTCAAGAGAGTAATCAGGAGGACAGTTGATAGCGATTGGCATTGCATTTAAAGTTGTCTGGAAAGCATGGAGCCGAAAGGGAGTTCCACAAGTGAGAAGTGCGAGAAAAGAAACTGTTAGCATAGAACTTACGGCTAACTCTAGCCAGCTCGACTGTAAATTGATGAGATCTCGACGCCAATCTAGTACTGCGCTTAAATTCAAAAAGTCTAAATATCATCGCGAAGAGCGATATTTATTCTGTTATTTACAGAAATGCGGCACAAGGCCAAAATGAGAAATGGGGAAAAAAACGGTCTTCTTCTGTCTTAAACGTTAAACTTAGCTAGCCAGGAACACTGTCACAAACATTCAACAATATTCCTTACACCAAAACAACGCGTTCTTACTTAACTTTCTTACTACATCCACCATAATACCTCATTATCTCTAGGAAAGTCCTATCTAGTCCCCATATGAACAATTTCATGTCTGTGATCTGAGGGGAATAAAATAACAATTTGAAATTCGTAATCACCATTAGACGCATCCAACTCTTTCCGAATGCTCTGCACTATCCTTAGATTGACACTCAAACTCTCTGAAATGTTCGTATTTTGGAGCTTCCAGGAGGAATGCCAAGCAGTAAAGCATGCCTTTTCCAAATTTCTGTCAGAGTGAATTGCGTTATGGCGCTCTTTTTCTCACAGACGGTGTCAAACTGACCCTACTATACTGTAGAGTCAATAAAACCAAAAACGAACAACACGCATGCGCGAAATTAAAAATATACGCTTTGCGCATAGATACATAAGTAGGTATGTCGCCTAATGATAAAGAAAATATTTTACCCAAGATATATTTAGTTATCAACACAATTAAATGAATTAAATAAATTACCAAGAAAGGAATTCCTTGGTAATTAATTTAATTTATTTAATTTAAATTAAGTAATTACTTTTTTTTATTTTAATTTCAGAAATCGATAGATATCGATCGGGGCCGATATTGTATGATAAATGACTGAGATTTTAAATCAACTTACTTTATTTTTTCCTAAAATTCTTACACAGGTGATGAATTAAGGCCTGAATTTGACATATTAAAACTGCAATATAAATTAAAGTACTGATATTTTAGTAACGTTTTTAGTTTTTTTTTAATTTAAGATATACTAGCAACATGACCCGTCGTTACCCGTGCTTGATTCAAAAATTGTACGACTCATACAGCAATCGCTATCACTTGACTTAAAATATTTTTGCCCTTCCTTGTCTTTAATGGAGTGCCCTTTGCCGTGCTGATGTTTCTACATGCCTTACTTCTTGCCTATCTCACACTGCGAATTTTTAATAAGCTCTATACTAAACATTAAATCGAACTAAACGAACTAAAGAAAATGAACACAAAACGATCAGCTTTAAAAAAGGATTCGTAACTGGAAAAACCGAATGAAAAAAGAATGTTAACAACAAATACTTTTTCACACCCAACCCAGTTCTGCGGAATCAGAATCAACGTCGAGTTTAAGCAAGCGAATGAGCCAATTGGAGTAAAGTGCCATGCAGATTTAAATTTTTCCCACTTGTGACGAATGCAGCTATCGATATTTTTTTTGCATGCTAGCATGCTAGTTAACATTTGTGTCAGTCAGCTGTTGGCTCTCACGCTGGCCACTGGAATCTTCCTGCCTATTCGTGGCAGCTAGCTATTGGCTCTCACTCTGGCCAGTTGAAAATGGCCGCAAACTACATGAAAAGTACCGTAGAAGCATGAAAAAATTGCTTATTTCCACTATCGATGGGAGTTGTGAAATGCAAAGTCGGTCTTGGCCTTACCGGTAACTTGGAGCATGTGCATATAAATTTTGATGCAAATCCGTCGAAAATCGCGGCCGTGCATTTGTTACACACATACACACATCCTGCCTTTTATAGATAGAGATTGAAAAGTAATGTAAAAGGGAAAAACTGATGATGTTAATTTTTAAATATTTAAAAGTATTAAACAAGTTATCTTTTTAATATTTTTTCATATATTATGTCCCTTGTATACACATAAAATATTGATTTTGTACGGTGTTTTTATAATGGTGTTTTAATTCATCTAAAAAATAGAAATTAATCAAATATGATAATGTACGATTGGCGCTTTTCAATAGATCGCATTTGAACCCTGATTTTGTTTCACATATAACTGAAATTGATGACATAGAGCAAGCTATAAAAATCAGTATACAGTAACGAAAAACAAAACGTATTGTAATGATTGAGGAGGGGGAGTAAGCGGCTCGGATTGAGGAATCGGAGATCCGAGTTCGAATTCTAGTGGAAGTCCATTACATTCACTTGGAAAAGGTATGAATCCTTTTCTTCTCTAAAGCAGGACAGACAAACCGGGTTCTATACCCTTGGATGACAATTGGTCTACCGCAGAAAGAAATGGCAAACTACTGCGGGGAAAAAATCTGCCTCGTCAGACATCAATCGAAAGATACATGATCGCCTAAGCGTGTACCACTGATTGCATTGATTATACAGTGTTATAAATACTTACTGTATATCTACTTTTGCCTATTCTGAAAGGGACACTTACACGTGTGTAATCGTTAGCGAGCTTGTTTCGCTAGATCAATTACAACAGACTAGTGAGTTCGATACTCACTGTATGCTCCATACTTTCAGCCTTGTGCCATATCTAAGCTGAGCTTAGTCGATCCCTATACTTCTCTGACAGGGAAAAAAAATCAAAATAATATTAAACTCAAGACCTTACTTCTCCTTCGTGAAGGGTCAGGGTTTATTGACTGAGGCGTCCTAAAAAGGAAAAACTTCCGACGGGCTCTTTCGTAATTTTTCACGGTATTGACGTTAAAACCCAGAAGGTGATATTTTAACGATTATTTCTTTACGATCCGTGAGTGGATTGTGAAGTGTTAAGCTTTTTTTACGTTAAAAGTAAAAATCAAGAAAAGTGAGAGGCATTTCCGTCATTTGAAGCTATTTTATTTCCGGAAAAAAAGGAAATGCTATACAAACAGCAAAAGAAATATGCGCCGTTTATGAAGATGGTGTCGTAGCTGAGAGTAATTTTCTTAACTTGTTCGCTTGGTTCAGAAGTGGAATTTTTTTTCTGGAAATTCGAACGTGGCCTGTAGTTTGATAAGGAAAAATGGAAACGCAGATTTTAAATAATCCAAGACACACGTCACGGGACATCGCAGAGATACTCCGTGTATCACATATGAATGTTTTAAGGCACTGGTTAGAATAAGGATGTCCCGGGTAAGTTTCTCTCGAAAAGAAAAAAAATCGTCCTGTTACATCTAATGCTCAAAGGTGATTTGGGATTAAATAATATTGAAGTAAAATAGTTGAAAATTTATTTTATGCACGCTATTTTTTTATCAACTAACTTTGTATAATTTTCTCATGGTCAAAAATAAAATTTAAAATTCATAGGTAAATTTGACGCTATTTATTTCCGGAAAAGAAAAGGAAATGCTATACAAACAGCAAAAGAAATATGCGCCGTTTATGAAGATGGTGTCGTAGCTGAGAGTAATGTTCTTAAGTTGTTCCCTTGGTTCAGAAGTAGAATTTTTTTTCTAGAAATTCGAACGTGGCCTGTAGTTTGATAAGCAAAATTCGAAACGCAGATTTTAAATAATCCAAGACACACGACACGGGACATCGCAGAGATACTCCGTTTATCACATATGAATGTTTTAAGGCACTGGTTAGAATAAGGATGTCCCGGGTAAGTTTCTCTCCAAAAGAAAAAAATTGTCCTGTTACATTTGAAGCTCAAAGATGATTTGGGATTAAATAATATTGAAGTAAAATAGTTGAAAATTTATTTTATGCACGCAATTTTTTTAACAACCAACTTTGTATTATTTTCTTATGGTCAAAAATAAAATTAAAAATTCATAGGTAAATTAGTGAAATAAAAAAATAAAAAAATAATAATAGGTACGTGTTCATTGTGACGTTTACCTGTCGACGGATGTTAAAAGATTGATACCGAATATAAGTTCTTTTCTGATTAGCTTTAATGGATAAAAAAAGGGGTTAAAACAGAATATGTTTGACCTGATCGAAACATTGTACCATGCCTTGTACCCAACGGGTATTTAGTCCCACGACATTTAACTGCCATCTGATTTTGTCCTTTCCCCACCCTCACTACATGTTCTGAACGTGTAGAGTCGTCTGATTCTTCAGCTATCTCTTTCTCTCTCTCTCTCTCGCCATTTTTCTCGTTTGAGGTCGTAGCACCGCAACCTTCTCACGCACTGAGTAAACATTTGTGCCTGTGAGCCGTGAATGGTTCTAGTTGTGGGGAGGTTAAGGCTTAGGCTAAGTGGCGAGGTTTGTTGTAGGCAGTTAATCATGTTCTGATCAATCTTTCGACGTTTTTGACTGATTAGGAACATGGAGCCTGCTTTTAATCTCGCAACTGTCGGCCGCTGTACGAATTGAGACATTGGGGAAGGTCGGACTGCAAGATGAAATCAGGCGTTTCACCTTGCCTTTTAAAATTAGCATAATAATTATTTCCACCAGGTGTCAGCGTGATCAGAAGTCAACTTAATAATATTATTTAATATTATTTATATCATATGTTATTTATAAACTAGTCATTAACGTTACAAGTATAATATGGGCAGGATTTATTAAACAAATACATCAAAAATTTTATTAGTTCTAACCATTACATATATAATGGCTTATTATTACGTTGTTCGGAAACTAATGTCCGATTCTCGAATAAACATTTTAATTGTGTTCTATATACAGAAGTCTTGGGAACATTTCAAGTTCTCATATCTGCTGAACAAGGAATGGTAGTAAGAGGAAACGGGTACCATTTTAAAGCTAAATTCATTAAGTTTTTGTAATGCTAATGATTTTTTCATATTTTTTCAGATTCGGTAATGGTGTTCACTCAACCAGAAATGGCGTTTTTCGTCTGTGAATTTGCAAAAAACTGAATCATGGACACTTGTTCAATGTGCATTTCGCCCAAAATTCCGAAAAGAGGCACCAGAAAGGAAGTCCATGTTGAGATGGAATGGTAAATCCATGAAGGATGGGTGTTTGTGCCCGGCTAAGAGAACGGGACGCCCCTCAACTTCAGATGATACGGTTGAGTAAGGCCGAACTGCCTTTGAGCGGATCCCCCCCGTAAATCGATCACAAGAGCCAGTAAGGAACTTCAGCTTCCTACAACTGTTTTGCGTGTCTTAAAAAGACGACTGCACATGACAACTTATAAGTTACAGTTAGCCCAACAGCTGCAGGACACTGATAAACCAGATCGTCATGACTTTTGCATTGTAATGCAAGAGAAGTTGTAAGATGACAGATTTGATGCGTGCCGTGTGACCAACGGTGCTTACATTGAACATCTTTGAACATTCCATGTAAAACTTGAGATTAAATTCTTTCAGAATATGTCAGACGCGTTTTTATATCCTTAATAGTTTTCGAGATATTCAATGTCTAAATGTTCCCAAGACTTTTGGAACACTCTGTATTATCATAATATTTACACAAAAACATATTGCACATTCCTATTGACAAATGATTCCTCTTTGTATCTATCTCTGTCAGAATCTAAATTAAAAAAAAACATATGCCCCTCATTTCGAACAAGAAAAAAAGAAGAAATAGGTTTACTATTTTGGCATGAGTTCAAGGTTGGTTATAATGCTTCCCAAACCGCTGCTAACATTAACAGAACATAGGGTGAAGGATCCATTTGTGATCAGACAAAATGGCGCTGTTTCTTGAAGTTCCGAAGTAGCGTTACTAGTCGTAAGGTTGAAATGGCATAGTACGTCCATCTGCATTTGACAGTCGACATCTGAAGACACTAGTCGAACAAAACCCACGGTAAAGTGTCAGAGGAATGTCTCAGATAATGGATATTAGCATTTCCATAATATCGGACAATCTCAAGAGAATTAGCAGGGTGAAGAAAATGATTTGATTTGGTTTATTTTGTTTTACGGCATATCAACCTCAATGGGTTATTTAATGCCGACATCATTTTTAGGATAGATTCGTATGAATAGAATATGCATTCTTTGGTTTATATTGGTTAGGTTTATTTTGTTTTACGGCATATCAATCTCAATTGGTTATTTAATGCCGACATCATTTTTAGGATAGATTCCTATGAATAGAATATGTATTCTTTGGTTTAGATTGGTTAAGTTTATTTTGTTTTACGGCATATCAACCTCAATGGGTTATTTAGTGCCGAAAACATTTTTTATTGCTGGTAATATTTTGTTTTGTCAAAAATGTGTTTCCGGTAATATTTTTTCTTCAAAATTTTATTGCTAGTAATAATTTTTTCAAAAAAGTATTGCTGGTAATAGTTAACTATTTGCCCATAGCTGGGACCCTAACTGGTGCTACCACCCAGGGTCAGAGTGGACCTGGGAACACCAGCAATTAAGAGGTATTTCCACGCTCCTCAAAACTTCCTGATCAGAGGCCTTGCTGTCGGATGTAGTTTATTATCTTACCCAGGACACGGATGTAGTTTAACGTCTTACCCAGGACGAGTGAAGTAAATGGATAAACGGTTTCGACATGAACTCAGTGAAAGTCAAAGAGATTAACATTTTGAATTGAGTTCAATAATGCATCTTCAGAATTCGAATGATCGATTTTATAATCACGATCAGAAATGTATCCATTATGACAATCGTCATATGGTGTTTCAAGGATTGATTGGTGACGGACGAGTTTTTATGGTGAATGCGAAAATTGTAATGAGTGAATGGATCGTGAATCGGATTAGCTAGGTATAAGATAATTAGTGTGGACCAGCCTCAACCACTCCCCTTTTTCGGCCTTGTGCCACAATTATGTAATTTTACATAATAAATATCAGCTAGTTGCCTTGTCTGTTATGTTTAGTTCACTTTGTGTTCATGTTTAGTTTGTTATTGGGTTCATCTCCCTTCCCTCTTTTTAGATATTTGTATATAATAATCTATTATCATTAAATTTTTATGGCATGGGGGCGCGTTTTGTAGGTTCCCCTTGAGAGGATGTGGTATTATGTTGTATGGAGGATTGATTGTCGACAGACGAGTTTTCATGGTGAATAGGAAAATTGTAATGAGTGGGTCGTGAATCGGATTAGCTAGGTATAAGATAGTTAGTGAAGGCCATCCTCAACCCCTCCCCTTTTTTGGCCTTGTGCCATAATTGTATTTTTATATACAATAAATACCGCTAGCTGCCTTGTCCTCTCCTTTCGGATTCTTCTGGAGGGATTGGTAGAGAAGAAGTGCCGGATGGGTGCTGCAGATGTAGTATCTGTTCCATACCGGAGGCCTCCCTTCCATTGCTCCCCCCACACTGTTGCGTCACATCTGTTACGTAGAGGTGGTATGACCGGCTATGACTAGCGTAGACAAGCTAAGATCCACTTAAACCAGCATCTCGAGTGGAAGCACTCGGGTCCCCACGTTAAAAACCGACTTTGTGTCACAACCTGGCTCAGTGGGCGGAGGGGTCAAGTAAATCTCGAGCTAACTGGATGTGAGGGGCTCCCACCTCCGGATTCTTCCGGAGTGATTGGCAGGGGAGGAGAAGGGTTTTTCACGTCGGGGTACATGCTGTGGCTGTAGTACCTGTTCCGTGCCGGAGGCTTTCTCTACTTCCTCGCTTTCCCCCCACTGTTGTGTAACATCTGTTACGTAGCGGTGGTATGACCGACTGTGACTAGCTTAGACCAGCGACCCGTGTAGAAACACTCGGGTCCCCATGTTAAAACCGACCTTATGTCACAACCTGACTCAGTCGAGGGGGTCAAGGTAAATTTCGAGCTAACTGGAACTGAGCCTTATATCCTTACTACAGAATTCAGGAAGTCTACGTCGACTCCAAGCGACATTATTTTTCATGATTCTGCTATCTTTATGTAATGGAATGAAGATATATCTGTGGCGACGTGGATTCGAATTCACACGAAACAATTTTTTTCTCTAGCTTAGCATAATAGCTGGCAAAGCAAATACAAAATTCACAGAAAAGAATTTTGTGGAGTTCGTGTATATTCATAGGGCATCGATGAAACCGGTAAATTCCAAGGATGTGTGACATACTGCTATTAGGAAAAAACTTTTTCTTCCTAGTTAAGGGCTACATGTACGAAAATAATACACTGTGGAAGAATTGAAGACAATTATTCAGCAACTATGACAACAAAAGCAGCGGGTACGGACTGAATTATCGAGAACAGCCGAAGGCAATCATGGAAAAGCAAGGAAAGACAACGTGTCAGTCTCATTTTCTCCGGACTCAGTCGGTAACTAAGTGAATTTAAGTACGTCCCAGAAGAAAAAATTACATTCCTATCGTCCTTCAGCAGGTACAGAGAAGAATGTCAAAGATGGTCGGTTGAAAAGAAAGTGCATCTTCTTTTCAGAAGATTGTGATCTTACTGAGCATAAAAAATATCTGAATTTCTTTTTACCGAATACTCCAGGAAAGGCATCATTTAACGAAAGAGTGTCGATGTTATCAAAAATTCTTTTGTGAAAAGAATTCACTTTTTTATACACTTTGGCAGTGCACGAACATTACTAAGGAAGAAGATGAAGATTTTGTTACATATGCCGGTAAAGTCAAACGTGAGTGTGAAAAATGTAAACAGGACGAACTATGACCAGACAGATTTGCATATCTAATCTTAGTTAAAGGTCTAACATCAACCAATGATGCGGAAATATGCTCTCGAATCCTTACAAAATTTGAACAGGATTCAAAGTTAACGATACAGGCTGTTGCGGAAGAGAGCCAAAAATTGTCAATTTAAGGCACGATACAGCGGAAATCGAACAAAATGGCACTTTAGAATTACAAGTAATTCGAAAAAAGACAGTAGAACTCAAAGAAAAAATGTGAAATAAAAATGCTGCCAAACTTAACCCATATTATGAATGTAGTATGCTTCATTTGTGAAAGGATTGTCCATTTAAAAACCCCAAAAATTTTAATTATGGAAAAACAGGTCACAAACAAAGCTACTGTAAGTCGAAAAGCAAAAGAAATACACAAATTTACTTGCTGAAACTAGTGCTACCAGCTAAAAAACTGGAGAGTTCAAATAAAAGAAAAGTAAAAATGAATAACGCTACGGTGAGATTTCAATCGGACACTAGTAGCGATATTACAATTATTGATGAACAAACTTGGGATTTGACAAGCCTAAATTGAAAATGTCCGACAAAGTTGCAAGAGGAATATCAGGCAAGAAATTAACTTTTCTTGGGAAAATTACGTGTAACATCGCTCTTACGGGTAAAACTAAAAAAAAAAAACCCAGTAATTTTACATGACTCTAACTCAAATTCACTAGACGTCAATTGCCTAGAATTATTTGAACTATGGAATTGTCCGATTAATTTTTTCTGTAGAAAAATTAATTATTCGTCAGAGAAAAAGATTATAGCTAAAGAAACAGTAAGCTAAAAAATGAATTTGCTACTATTTTTCAGTTTAGTTGGGAAAATGTACAAAGTCAAAGGCATTTTTTAAATTAAAAGAAAATGTGATACCAGTTTTTAAGTCTAAAAGAAAGATACCCTTTGCAGCTTTGGGGTCTATTTACACCGAACTTGCTAGTTTAGGAAACTATTGAAGTTATTGAAAAAATAGATTCTTCAGAATGGGCCATACCAGCGGTTTATATTAGAATGAAAAATAAGAATCGTTAATGTGCAGATTCTTTGATTGGGTTGAATGACTGCCTCCTACCACATGTATATCTTCTACCAATTCCAGAGGATATATTTGCCAAATTAAATGGTGGTATTTTTTTTTTTTTTTAAATTGACCTGCATATCTTCAAATTGATTTGGTTGAGGAATACTAGAAGTATTTGACTATGAATATACACAAAGGACTCTACAAGTTTAGAAGTCGACCTTTCGGTGTACAAGTAGCCCCAGGCATTTTCCGACAAATAATGGATATGATGTTGGCTAGACAAGATGGTGCAGTCGCTTACATAGATGATATACTTATCAAGAGTGCTATGAAAATGCTGCACGTAAAACCAATTCAGAAAGTATTTCAGAGACTGGAGGATTACGGTTTCAAACTCAGGGAACAGAAATTTCAGTTAAAAGTTTAAGATTAAATATTTAAGTCAGATAATCGACGAAAAAGGAAGAACTCCAGATCCCGCTAGAGCAAGTGCCATTAAAGACATGCTTCCCACAACAAATTTGGTGACCCTACGATCATTCCTCAGATTACCAAATTATTATAATATTTATGTGCCAGAGATGTAAAAATTTCAAGCACCTTTGAATAATTTACTTAAGAAAGGTACAAAATGAAATTGGTCAGTAGAAAGTCAAAAAGATTTCAAAGGAATTAAAAGATTACTAACTTCAGAGTTATCGGTGACCCATTACGACCCGCAGCGACTGATACTAGTAGCAAAGGACGGGAGGGGATACGGCATAGACTTGACTTTTTTTTTTTTGACTTGTATCGGTTTTCACCCTGGTCGGGTTGAACCGGCTTCCTCCCGAGCCAAGTACAGCATCACGGACCATCGTTGCCCACGCTCGCCGATCCTGAGCCAGGTCACACGAAATGGCGAGCCAATCGCGATTACATCGTCGAAGACCAACTACTTGTGGCCCCGATAGTACTGCTAGGTCATCCTTGTTGGTGATAGCCCACGTCCTCAGCTGCCCACAGACACGTTTCACCAGCCAGGAAGAGAAGGAGGAAGAAGTACATCGCGGATGAGCTCTCCCTCCGGGCGTCGAGCTGCGTGCCCGAACGATCGGAGACGACACTGGAGCAGGACGGGTGGAAGAGGACGGAGACTCAGGCGACGACGTAGAGTGGCCGTGGGCACACGATCGATTCGGCGGCATCGGAACGCCAATAAGTCATAAATTCGAAGATGGTACAGTGAAAGCAGTCGCCCACGCTTCAAGAAGTTTGACAAATATGGAAAAATGCTAATCAAATTGATAAGGAAGCGCTTACTATAATTTTTGATGTAAAGAAATTTCATAGGATGATATTAGGAAGAATATTCATACTGCAAACTGATCATCGTCCATTATTAAGGATATTTGGTTCTAAGAAAAGGATTCCAACACATTCAAACAGACGACAACGTTGGGCTACGATTTTATTGAACTATGATTTCAGGATGGAATTTTTATCATCAAAAAAAAAAAAAAAATTGAAACATACAGATGGCTTGTCCAGATTGATATTGAAATGCAAAGAAGATTTTGAAGATACAGTGATCGCTTCGCTGGAATCCGAAAGGGAAATTAAAAGCTTGGGGTGTAACACTATTAAATAATTGCCGGCCACGATAGATGATATCAAAATTAATTCTAAAAAGGATACATTTATTCAAAACATTATGAATTACATTAAGTCGAAATGGAGTAAAAATAAAATTATACCTGCTAACAATAATAAAGCATTTTCTATTTGTGATGAAGTACTTTTGTATGCGGAAAGAGTAGTAATTCCATTATCACTGTAAAAAGTATTTTGAAACAATTCCACGTAGAACATATATATATATGTGTGCGTGTGTGTGTGTGTGTGTATTATGAAATGGACAAAGTCCGACAATTATTTAAGACATTTTTTTTATGTTTATACGTTCTTTTTATAGATACAAATATTTAAATAAATGATCTGTTTTATAATAAACAGTATTAATAACATTTACCGGCCTAAATGTCGGAGAACGCATATTTTCTATGAAAATTTCTCGGACATTCAGGCCAGTAAATGTTATTAATACTGTTTATTATAAAACAGAGCATTTATTTAAATATTTGTATCTATAAAAAGAACGTATAAACATAAAAAAATGTCTCATATATATATATATATATATATATATATATATATATATATATATATACCGCGTGTATCCGCAAAATCGTCCAATTCGTGTAACAGCATGAGATAATTTTTAATAGCTGAAATAAAAAAAACTAAAGTAATTGACTTTCTTTTTCCCAGATTTTCAGATAAGATGTTTCACCATATTGATTCTATTTGTCATAAAAATCACTGAAGACCTTTTGTGTTATTCAGCTAGAATGAGAATAGGTTAAAACCATTTTGTGCCAGTCGCACTATGTCTTGCTAACTGGGCAATGATGGGAGGAAAAAGATCATTCAGGCCTTTACTAATGGTACCAATATTCATAATCTGACTTCCATCTTCAAAACTCCATTCAAGAATCATCTAGAGAACGGTGAATAAGTTTAAAAAAAGAGGTAACAGTAGAGAGGAAAACTGGACCAGAAGGTCACAATAGCAAGACGGATCATCATTTCAACTTAGAGCTAAATACATTCTTAATCATCAAAATAGAGTCCAATAGTTTTATAAAAACTTCGGTAAGTTCCAATAAGATATCTTTAATCATTTCTAAGATACAACGGTTCAAAGTTTAATCTAACCACGATTTGGACAATTTTACTGTTACACCCAGTATGTATATATATATATATATATATATATATATATATATATATATATATAGACACACACATATATATATATATATATATATATATATATATATATATATATATATATATATATATATATATAGACACACACACACACACACACACACACACACACACACACATATATATATATATATATATATATATATATATATATATATATATATATATAAGCGTAAGTGTGAGTGTGGTTCATGGAATATATATTACGACCACGACAATGCTTTAATTAAAATGGAAACAAAAAGGACACTTTTTGAAAATTTTGAGACTCACAGGACATTTTGAAGACAGGAAGAACCGAGAAAAGTAGCGAATAATCTAAAAAAAAAACTTGTTTAAATGGATGAAAAAACAGGAACTGGAAGCGATGGCGAAAACACAAATATTACTGTTTTAAAAACAATAGGAAGTTGTGGAGAGCCATGATCACCCACGTCCTGAAGGGGAGCTGCCGAAATGTAATGAAGTAAATAAACTGCATAAATTGTATTTACATAATACACACTCTTCCTGGTGAGGACTTTGCTATGTCAGGCACGGTGGAGTAATGGTTTCCGGTTTGGATTGAGGGATCGGAGAGTTCGAATTCCGTTCGAGTTCATTACATTCACTTAGGTGGTAATACCCTTGAGAAAGGAATGAATCCTCCTCTTCTCCCCTCCGGGTAAAATAGCAGGACAGAGTGGGTCCTATAGCTTTGGTTGGTAGCCAGCCTAGTAGAAGGAAAAAATCTGAATTCGAATCGGCCTGGAGAGGGTTGACCTCAGTTAGGCTACATTGCTCAAAGCACGCCACTTCTACTGCGTGGTTGTAATATCATGCACATAATCAGTTTTTTAATTACCGTATTTGACGGCATGTAAGATGCACGGGTATATAAGACACATTCCAATTTCATTAGGGCAAATCAAGAAAAAATTAGTAATTAGTAAAATTAGTAAACCTACATATGGCAAATATGACGTAGGGGAAATTGAAAAGATATTTTTAGTAAAACAAATATGCGCCTTATATGCTGTCAAATATGGTATTTAAAGCAGGATATTTAAAATATTTTATTTGTGACTTCTTTGAATTTTTTAGCGATCTAAAAAAAATAAGCGACCCGCATAAAATTTATACGTACCAATAAGGGACTTCTTCAGATTATTGTTTTTATTGATGGAAACATAAAATAAAGGAACGAAATACAAAGAATCATCGGTTAGAATTATGTATCGAGTGTTTATTATTTCTCTCGCTATTTAGCCTAAAGAAATAGAACATTATTTAGTCGGATGAAGTCATTTCGAAAGACAAAACACGTTTTCTTTTTTCATTTTGTCTTTCAGTTACTCACTGTATCAGATAAAATTGTTTTGACATTAGTGGAGAGGATTGTTTCATTCTGACACACCATTGAATTTGTGGCTTAATATTTTTTTTTCAGTGCTGGGTTTAAAATAACTTCAACTTTCTTCAATGGTGAGCGACATTTTGTTTTAATTGCCATAAATTTTGAAAATGCCGACTTAAGCAAAATGGCGGAAACAAATGATGGAAGATGCGGTATCGTTAATTCTAACAGTCTTGGGAATTCAGCTTTTAACACCGAATCAAAATGTTTTCAAGTTTTCCCATGATAGTTAAAAGTTTAAGATTTTCACAGCAAGAAATTTCTGCATATTCTTCAGTGACTTCAAACAAGAAATATTTCACTTTTACCATTTCAATGATAAATGGTCTTTGGAAGCAATCTAATTAAATTCTATTTCCAGTAGGCAATATTCGCTTAAATGACTTTCCAAGCATGTCAAACAATCGATTACGGTCTGTGTGAACAAATGAAAATTTATTTTCGATAATAAAACTCTCTATATATGAAAACTTAATGTTTCCATATGTTTCCTTTTTCTTTTTTTTTTTTTTTTTTTTTTGTAAACATTTTAGCGTAAAAGTATTAAACTTTTCTACATGCAAAAATTATTTATGAGATATGTATAAATAACATAATTTTTGCTGTTAATTTTCATTGTTAAAACATTCTGTTAAATTTCAATCATTTACAGATAGGATTATAGGCCATTTTTTTTTAAATATAGTCATTCCGTCATCTCAAAGTCCAGCAGCCATCTTTGTTTTTGCATTAAGTTGGGTCATAAACAATGTCCGTTTTTGTATATCAACTTTATTCTAAAAAAAAGATATTACAATTAGATTTTATTCAATTATATATTCACCGTTATTTGGAATGATTGTTGGCAATAATCCTGATAACTTTTGAAATAAAATTCCAAAGTTTTTGCCGTGAAAGTGTTTTTGATGAACCCTTGGATCTGATTTTCATTAGAGAAAGTTTTCTCTCATCAAAGCATTTTGCAATGGCTGAAAATAATCGGTTGCTACAAGGTGAAGTGAATATGGCAGGTAAGATAGAAAAGACCAACCTAGTTTCATTTTTTCTTGTGTTATTCATGCGGTATACTATCTTGTGTTATTAAGTTGGTGCAAAAATAATGACGTAATAATGTCGTTTTTGACGTATTGTTTAACGTCAAAAACGACGTTATTACGTCATTATTTTTGCACCAACCTAATATCATCTTTCATCCACCATGTACGCTGCCACTGCTATGCAAAATCTAAGCTATGTGTGTCTACTCTAAATCTATTCTTAACTGACACGTATGATTTCATCATAATAATCGGTTCCCAAAAAACTTTAGATTCTGTCATTTACATTAAATTCCTTTGACCTCTCATTACCGTGATTTTCACGGTCACGTGTCCCGTAATTCGTCCGGGTCGTAGAGGTATCCCATGTACTGTAACCGTAACAACGATGGGGTGTCTTGGGCCAGCTACTCTGACAGTACAACCCAACCCTCTATAGGCTAGTGTGAATTCAGAGTTTTTCTTTTTCTAGACTGGCTGCCAACCAAGGATATCGGGCTCAGTTTGTCCTGCTATTTACCTATAGCTGTGGAGAAGGGGAAAAGAGATGAACTCATACTTTTCTCTATGTTATTTGCGCGGAAATGAATATTTTGAACTCGACCTAAATTCGAACTCAACACTCCAATTTCTTATTCCGAGCCATTACACCATCGCGCATCTACAACAGAACCGATTCATAATGTAATAGAAAACCAAATAAGGCCTAAAAGAAGAAGAGCCCTCACCTAAAAATCTTTGAAACACATCAATGGCTTAATTCTTTAAGAGAAGAATCTTTCTAGAAATTTTGACATTATAGTTTTTTTTTACTAGCATGGACACTTTTATAATTACATATTACTATCACATCTATTCTTATCTGTATCTAGAGAACTTTGAAAATCTATAGAAGAATCTGTAAAGTTATCGATCCTGACCTGACATCTCAGCTTCAGTCCCCCCCCCCGCGTCATAACATAGCTTCCTGTGTCTTTTCTGTAAACATTTTCACGCTAATTGCTCTGATGAGCTTTCTCTTTGGTACTGCGACTTTATGGATTTAAGTGCGTTACTAGATTGGCAGTTGGGTCTCATCAATTTACTCCTGAAGTGGATAGATGTAACCGTAAGTTCTATGGGAACAGTTTCTTCTGTCGCACTTCTCGCTTGTGGAACTCTCTTCTGACTTCTTGTTTCCCAGTCAACTTTGATCGAAAAGAAATTAACTTCAGTGCCAATCGTTGTCTCCTGTCTGATTAATATCCGTTCTTTTATTGTCCTCTCTCCTTAATAATGCTTTTCTCACACTCTTTCACTTTCTGTAACACCTTGCTTCTTAGTGGCTTTATTGCCTTTTTGGGACTGAAATGATTTTAAAAAGACATTTCGTCTTCTTCCTTTTAACATTTCTGCGATCCTCAATAATCTTCACATAACTTGTAGATTCGGAAGCCATGTTTAAACCATAAAAATGTGCACAATATTTATATTTTCAGCAGTTGTAATATTTCACATACTTCAAATGAAAGTTTAGGAAAGAAACCCCCATCAATACTGGAAAGAGCGATAGCAGCAGCCATTTTTTCCTGAAAAGTTATTCATTAAAAGTTATTCAGTATTTTAAATACATGACTTCTCATTCATTTCATTTTCATTCATCGGAGTGGTTTGGTTTGGTTTGGTTTATTTTGTTTTATGGCATATCAACCTCACTGAATTATTTAATGCCAACAAAATTTGTAGGACAGATTCATATGAATAGAATATGTATTCTTTGTAAGAAATCATTTTGCTTTGGTTTATTTTGTTTTACAGCATATCAACCTCAATGGGTTATTTAATCCCGACAAGATTTTTAGGTAGGTTCATATGAATAGAATATGTATTCTTTGTAAGAAATCAGTTTGCTTTGGTTTATTTTCTTTTACGAATTATCAACTACGCTGGATTATTTAATGCTGACAAAATTTTTAGGACAGATTCATGTAAATAGAGTATGTATTCTTTGTAAGAAATCAGTTTGGTGTGGTTTATTTTGTTTTACAGCATATCAGCCTCAATGGGTTATTTAATGCCGACAAAATTTATATTGTTGGTAATATTTTTTTTCAAAAATATATTGAAGGTAATGTTTTATTATTCAAAAATCTATGGCAGGTAATATTTTTCCAAAAATGTATTGCTGATAATATTTTCCAAAGAAATGTATTGCTCGTAATATTTTTTCCAAAAAAGTATTGCTGGTAATATTTTGTTTGTAATAATTTTCCTTTAAAATGTTTTTCTGGCAATAATTCTTCCTTCACAAAAAGCCTTGCCAATAATAATTTTTCCTACAAAAATATATTGCTGGTAATAATTTTTCCTTCAAAATTCTATCTCCGATAATAATTTTCTTCAAAACTATATTGCTGGTATTCAAAAATATATTTCTGGTAATAAGTTTTTCTTCAAAAAGGTATTGCTGGCAATAACTTTTTCTTTAAAAAATATATTGCTGGCAATAATTTTTTCTTCAAAATTGTATTGCTTGCAATAATTTTTTCTACAAAAATCTACTGCTGGTAATAATTTTTCCTTCATGCTGGTAATTTTTTTTTTCTCGAAAATGTATTTCCGATAATAATTTTCCCCTCAAAAATGTATTGTTGGTATTTATACCTATTTTTACACCTCCTCAGCAATTTGACCCCTATTTGGAGGTCAACTATTTGCTCATAGCTTAGACCCTAACAGGTGCTGCCACCCCGGGTCAGGGCAGACCTGAGGAACACCAGCAATTAAGAAGTGGTTCATAAATCCCAGCGTCCCTAAGGTCAAAGGTTGCATCATCAACAAGGGAACTAAATTGCGCAATATTTTAATTATTCACTAATATTTAAAATAAGCAAGCGAAAATAAAATTTGGTTCTAATTAAAGTTTAGTTTATTCTTCGTTTCGTTGAAAAAGGACACAGGAGTGTCTGAAAATTCCGACTTTAAAATCTTTCTCTTCATGTTTCAATTTAGTCAAAAGGATAATATATAATAAATATCATCAATCTTATGGCTAACATTGTTATTATTTTCTTGTCTATTTCTCAAATTTCATTAACCGGAATATTAAATTCACACACACACACACACACACACACATATATATATATATATATATATATATATATATATATATATATATATAAATATATGGGATAACGATATATATATTTTTTATATATCAAGAGCAGTTTGGGTGGAAAGATGTATGACAAATTAGGAAAAATTTTCGTGTGACGTCCTATATATATATATATATATATATATATATAATAAAATAGGAAAGAATCGTTAGATAGATGATCCGAAGTTCTTAGTATTTTGATTTATTTTAAAAAAACAGTACTGGATACACAAGTATAGCCTAAATTATAATTATTTTTTACACACACACACACACACACACACACACACATATATATATATATATATATATATATATATATATATATATATATTAATTTAAAAAAAACAGACC
>CAHIKZ030005617.1:742500-760000 GCA_903632075.3 Acanthosepion pharaonis
CTCCTTTGTGTCTAAATTGGGGAAGCATGTCAAGCTATATAACGGTTTATATATATATATATATATATATATATATATATATATATATATATATATATATATATATATATATATATATATATATGACCAAATGGGTAAATATAGGTAGGTATATTATCTTACATTATGACGACATATTTTATTATTACTTATGTCACTACTTTTAGTTTTTTGGGGAATATTAATATTATTATTAATTACTCTATTGATTCCCGGAAAAAGAATAGTTACCTCCCCCCTTGATTTTATAACATCATTTTTCATTGTTAAACCAGCGTCTCTCTAAATTAAAATTTATATTTCTTATTTCTAACATTATTTTCAATCTTAAATGTTGATCTGGGCCAAACTTCAAATTCAACTACAAAACATTTAAACATTTTAACATGTTTATTTACATATTTATACGTTCTTATATAAGGCTCTTATTTCATTTTACCTATTTTTCTTATTTTATTTAAAACCCTTTTCTTTCAATTGATGATATCATTATTATTATTAATAGTAATAGTAACAGCAGTAGTCCTAGTCCTTTATTTTGTTTTATTTTATATTATTTTATCATGGCATACTTTGTTCTTGATATCATTAGTTTTAGTTAGTTTAATAATATTATCAATTACTGTCTTGATTTTGGGGAAAAAATAGAGTTGCCCCCCCCCCCTTGATTTCCCAATGCCCCTTTTTTTGCTTACTTACATTTTCAAAACCAGCATCTCTCTAATTTAGAATTTATCTTGCTTATTTCCAACCCTATTTTCAATCTTAAATGTTAATCTGTGCTAAACTCAAATTAAAAACTAAACTACAATTCATTTAAATATTTTAACTCCAATAATATTCCACCCCAACAATAATATATGTGCCGTGAACCAGAATCTAAAAAACCGGTTGTCAACCCAAAATATAAATAAATATAAATATAATATATCCAGCACTTGAAAATTGCTTCGGTATGAAACTCGGAGTCGTGCAGTTAAAGTAAGGTATTATGTATATTTCTTAATATATATATATATATATATATATATATATATATATTACATGAATCCTTCATAATAAAAAAAAACAGATATAGAAGTTAATGATATAAATGGCGAGAATATATCTGTAGATGACTGCTATGATCCCTGTTTATAAATTCCAGTTGCATAAGGTCTTTTTTATTTTTTTACAAGCTTTCATCTGTTCCTACAGACATCTTCAGGTATGGAAATAGATTTGTTTTTTTTTTTTTTACTTCCCGGTAATAATAGGACAACGAAAAAATAGATGTAATCCGAAATTTGTTTTTAGAAATGTGTTATTGCTAATTGTAAGATCTTTTTTTTTTTTTTTTTATAGCATGCGGTCGCAACGCTGAGGTTTAATTTTTAAATTTTAAGATTGTGCGTTTTTTGTCCTAATATGGTAATAGGAGAATTCTTTTGTACTGGTAGGTTTTTCAGTCAATGTGGCATGAACTATATTGTTCAATAATTACAGGAATGTCACAGTTATTATCCGAAAGTTGCAAAGTAAAAAACAAAAACAAATCTATTTCCATACCTGATGATGTCTGTATGCACAGTTGAAAGCTTCTAAAAAATAAATAAAAAGACCTTATGCAACTGGAATTTATAAACAGGGATCATAACATTCATCTACAGGCTCCGGGTTAATGTACTTTATTAAATTTGTTTGCGAAGATGTATTCTCGCCATTTATATTATTAACTTCTATATCTGTTTTTTTGTATGAATGAATTATGTAATGTAAATTGAACTGCACCACATACTTGATATATATATATATATATATATATATATATATATATATATATATACATATATATATATGTGTGTGTGTGTGTGTGTGTGTGTGTGTGTAATTATTTATTTAAAATATGATTCCATCACTACATAAGAGTTCTCATGTTTGAAACATGAGAACTCTTATGTAGCGTTGAATCATATTTTAAATAAATAATTATATTTATACTCTACTTTTGTATCGAGCACTATTTTTTAAAATAATAACAAAAATACTAAAGAACTTTTGGATTATTTACCTAACGAGTTCTTTCCTATTTTCTATATTTTTACACACACACACACACACACACACACACACACACACACACACACACATATATATATATATATATATATATATATATATATATATAATGCTATTTCTCATTTCTATGAATATTTAACATATATAAATGTGTGTGTGTTAAATATTCGTAGAAATGCAAATAGCGTTAAATGCATTTCAACACGTGGCTGCTACAATCGTAAACAATGTTATTCAAAGTTGGTGTGTTGTTTTTGATCTAAGTGCCTCCAAAATTTGAAGTATTTTCTTGCATTCTGAAGGTGCAATGCAATATAGACAATTCCCTTGAGCACAAAGATCTGCATCTACGAAACAGTTGTCTTAACCACCCTTTTATATTCCTCTGAAACGTGGACCACCTAAGGTTCAGTAAGGTCGTACAGCTTTTCTCCGCCAGTGCCTAGGACGAATCTTGGTCATCAGTTGGTAGTTTTGTACACGAGACACAAAAGTCCTTCAACGCGCAAACATAGCCAGCATAGAGGAACTGCTTCGACATGGTCAAATGCGCTGGATAGGTCATCTGACACGTATGGAGGATGACAGATTACCAAAAAGACTTTTTTTATAATGATCCTATCAAAGGTAATCGACCCGCTCATAAGTCCCCAAAACGAACGCAGTTAAATGTAGCCTAAAGACTCTTAGCGTTAATGTTGAAGGCCGGGAAACTGTTGCTGGATGGAGATCGATCTGGTTAGAGAAGATTGATTTGGGAACGCTGTAACAATTTTGAGCAGAAGAGAATTGCGAACTCCATCAACATGTGCGCCATTAGGAAGTGAGAAATAGAATCCACCCCAGAGTTATTAGGACACCAACACACTTGCGGCATTTGTGGAAAAGTTACCCTCTCGGCGACTGGTTTAGCAAGTAACTTGATATCATACCAGAGAGTTACGGGACTCAGACGTCATTTGATTGTATACAGGGACAGGCAAGTTTCCAACATAGATAACATGGACAAACTTTATATTTTGTCACGTGTGTAAGGTTGTAAAGTGAATCTGGGCTTAAGAATCACATACGGTGTCATAGCAGAACATTAGCCCAGGTATAAATGATGGAAATAATGAAATTCTGAATGAAAACCGAAAAAAAAGCTACCAAGTGAAGAGATGGTCATCTTCTGCAAAGTGACAATCAACATGTATATAATATAATATAATATATTGTTCTTAGAGCCTTCGGTACTCACGTCCTGTCACTAGTAGCCTGATGATGGTGATTATTTACTAGCCATATAATTTCTTTTAATTCGACCTTAGCTCGTTCTGGTTTTTTTTTTTACGTATAACTCAAGACTTCAATGCTAAATAAAACAGTATTTAATTAAAACCGCAAATAAATACTTAACAAGAACAAAGTAGAAGTCAAAAAATAATTAACAATTTCAGTGAATACATTGTTAGTAGCGCGGCTCGGCTTAACGTCTGGTAAACGCCAAATCAGAACTCAAATCATCGGCGCACAATAATTCACACTAATTCGACTGGATCGTTCCACTCATTAGTCTCTCAATAATCACTGCAGTCAGTAGCCTGACACCGCTATTTATACACCTGGTGGAAAACATATATTCATAAATCCAGAATGTCACGCTCGAACCTAGGTGTTGGTAGTTACTCATTTTCTTCCTATATGACAGTTTTTCTCTAGGACGTATGTAAAAGTAAATATAAAAAGGGCATTGAGGTCAACATCCAGTGGTGACAGTCTGTTTCATGCTTAAAGGCAATCTTCAGTCCACACCCACACACCCACACACACATAGGCCTGATTATTGCATCTAGCATAAGTGTTGACATCAATGTTCACTTTTATATTTACATACGCTCTATCTCTGATACTGAGCACTTTATCTCATAAATATAACACACCTTACTATATTTCTTCATATATATATATATATATATATATATATATATATATATATATATATAAAGTCATTATAGGAAAATATCACCCACTTGTCGACCATTAAAGGTAACCTTTATTCTAGAGATATTTGGAGGCTCCAATTATGCAATTTGTCGCTATATGCATACTGTATGTCCCACGTTGCTTAAGAAATTTCTTTCGAAAACCACTATTCTCGTGTATTGGTCGATTATATCCTATATTTTAAGTACTTCGACCTTGTGTCAAACTTGCGAAAACTTGTAAAACTGCAAAGTTCATGTATTGTTTGAACGTGTTTGCAGGATTTTTTTCTGGTTTTTATTATTTATTTTTTGTGTTTTTGACATAAGTAATTTCTCGCTGGTTAAGATAAGTGGAAGGTGTGTTTTTTTTTTGTTTTTTTTGTCCGTTTTTTTTTTTTTTTTTGTTTCTTTTCTGAGCAACAAGCTCCACCGCCACCACAATGATCATCACCATATTAATTTCCGTTTTTGGTTTTGCTTTCTGTCGGTCTTTTCTTTCTAACCACTCTCCTTTGTCCTTTTTGTTTTTATGTTCTCATTTTCTCTCTCGCTCTTTATCATATAACATTCTTCGTTTACTTCTTCGGTCTTTTTTTCTTTTCTTTTCTTTTTTTTTTTTTTTTTTTCTCTCTCGTATACATTTATTTTCTTTTCTTTTTTCTCCTCTTTCTGTTTCGTACAGATTTCTTTTTTCATCCTTTCATATAAAGCACTCTTGTTTTCTTTCTCTCTCATGCCACTTCATTTTTCATTTCATTTTTATATTTATTTTCGACCTTTCTTTTTTCTTTATTTCTATTTCATCCTACGAGCATTTTCTCCTTTTATACAACCTTTCTTTCTTTCTTTCTTTCTTTCTTTTTCTTTTGTACCACCCTATTTTTTCTCCTCTCATACTACAATGTCTTTCTCTCCCTTTCTCTCTTTCTTGATCTTTCTTTCTTCTCCTTCCATAACGAGCCTTCCTTCCTTTTATTTTCATGCCATACTTTTTCTTCTATTTTCATATTATAATTTCTTTCTTTCTTATCCTTCCGTACAACGCCTTCCCTCCTTCCTTTCTTCTTTCTGTTTTTCTTTCTTTCTTTTTTCCTCTCCTTCCATATTAAGCCTTTCTTCCTTTCTTCCTTCCTGCTTTCATTCTTTCTTTCTATCTTTCTTCCCCTTCCATAACACGCTTTCCTCCATTTTTTCTCTTCATTTTCATAGAATACTTTTTCTTCTATTTTCATACTATTACTTGTTTCTTTGTTTATTTCTTTTGTTTTTTCTTTCTTTCCCTCCTTTCATGCTACATCTTCCTTCCTTCCTTTCTTCCTTTCTTTCTTTCTTTCGTCCTTTTCCATACTATGCCTTTCTTTTTTTCTTTCTTTCTTTCTTTCTTTCTTTCTTTCTTTCTTTCTTTCTTTCCTCTCATACCATATTACTCCTTCCTTCCTTTCATCCTCTTCCATACTACACCTTCCTTCCTTCTTTCTTTCTTTCTTTCTTTCTTTCTTTCTTTCTTTCTTTCTTTCTTCTCCTGCCCTTTTACGCCTTCCTTCCTTCCTTCCTTCCTTCCTTCCTTCCTTCCTTCCTTCCTTCCTTTCATCCTCTTCCATACTACGCCTTCTTTCTTTCTTTCTTTCTTTCTTTCTTTCTTTCTTTCTTTCGTTCTTTATTTATTTATTTATTTATTTATTTATCTATTTATTTATTTCCTCTCCTTCCATACTACGCCTTCCTTCCTTCCTTCCTTCCTTCCTTCCTTCCTTCTCATCCTTCCTTCCTTCCTTTTTTGCGTCCTTCCTTCCCTCCTTTCTTTCTTTCTTAAAAATGTTTCATTAAAACCAAACTGTTCTTTTGTGATGTTACGGGGATGGGTTCGAATAATCGACTTAGGCAACAACTTGACAGGCTGAATAGTCGCACATAGAAACCGTTCCGTCATCGAATGATTGTAAAGTGAAGCCCATTTCCAGTCGGGTCGCCTCAGATCTAACAGCAAAGGCGAACCTTACAAGTTACAAGTTGTAAGCTATAAACGAATGAGAGAAGGGGGGCGCCGGCTGTCATTCACAAAATTGCAGAGCGTGGGAAAATATGATCTTATAATTACTTTGACTTCATTCTGCAGCCTTGAACGATTTCTAGTCTAAATACCTTGATTTTTTCAGTGTATAAGACGCACTCTTTACCCATAAGTTGATGTCAAAATCCGCTTGCGTTCTATATATCGAAAGTATAGATAATGTATACAGCAGGAAGATTTTGCTCGGACACTTGCTAAGGTGTGCTTATGGATGGAGAATTCTTAAGGAAAATGTAAGAAGTGAAGAGTCATTTAAGAAATGTGATATTCGTCACAAAATGGACGAGACTCAGGATAGGTGACATTCTCTTTGAATATAATATGAAATGGTTGCTTCTTTTACAGGATCTTACGGCCATATCACGTTAAAACACCGGTTTTCGTCCAATCACTGAAGTTAAGCAACGTCGAACGTAAACAGGTGACCTCTATGATATACTAAGTGATGTAAGCTTGGATCTGCGGGTGGTGTAATGGAGCGTGACTCGGAATGAGAAATTCCAATCGGGTTCGTTAAATTCGCATATGCGTGAAAAACATGAATCCACATGTCACCCAACACAGATATGGGTTACATAGTTATGTGCCATGATTAAGCGATCATGTATCTCTCAACACATGACTGACGAGGCAGATTTTTTCCTGCAGTAAGTTGCCATTTCTTTCTGCGGTAGACCAGTTGCCATCTGTCTTGCTATTTAACTATAGCTGGGGGAGGGGGGGAGAAGAAGAGGATTCATAACTTTCCTAAGGGAATGAATTTTGACTGAAATTCGAACTCGGCTCTCCGATTACTCAATCCGGGCCTCTATCAATTACCCCACCGTACCTCCTTCATAGAATCATTAAATACAATATTCATACGAAAGGAAAAAGAATTATTCTTATAATGAACAATATTTTTCGGTTTTCAATAACATATATAATCTGTAAAAAACGAATCAAACAAATCCTAGCGAAAACAATGAGGATAACATTATCTTTGATCATAATATTGGATCCAATGACAAAATGGCTAATCCTTTTCCTAGCGATAGTGAAAGCAATGAAGATTACAATCACTTTGGTCATAATATTGGATCCAATGATGAAATGTCTGAGTCCTTTCCTACTGATAGTAAAAGCAATGATGATTATTCTAATATTGGATCCAATGGTGAAATGTCTGAGTGCTTTCCTACTGATAGTAAAAGCAATGATGATTATATCTAATATTGGATCCAATGATGAAATGTCTGAGTCCTTTCCTACTGATAGTAAAAAGCAATGATGATTATATCTAATATTGGATCCAATGATGAAATGTCTGAGTCCTTTCCTACTGATAGTAAAAGCAATGATGATTATATCTAATATTGGATCCAATGATGAAATGTCTGAGTCCTTTCCTACTGATAGTAAAAGCAATGATGATTATATCTAATATTGGATCCAATGATGAAATGTCTGAGTCCTTTCCTACTGATAGTAAAAGCAATGATGATTATTCTAATATTGGATCCAATGGTGAAATGTCTGAGTGCTTTCCTACTGATAGTAAAAGCAATGATGATTATATCTAATATTGGATCCAATGATGAAATGTCTGAGTCCTTTCCTACTGATAGTAAAAGCAATGATGATTATATCTAATATTGGATCCAATGATGAATGTCTGAGTGCTTTCCTACTGATAGTAAAAGCAATGATGATTATATCTAATATTGGATCCAATGATGAAATGTCTGAGTCCTTTCCTACTGATAGTAAAAGCAATGATGATTATATCTAATATTGGATCCAATGATGAAATGTCTGAGTGCTTTCCTACTGATAGTAAAAGCAATGATGATTATATCTAATATTGGATCCAATGATGAAATGTCTGAGTCCTTTCCTACTGATAGTAAAAGCAATGATGATTATATCTAATATTGGATCCAATGGTGAAATGTCTGAGTGCTTTCCTACTGATAGTAAAAGCAATGATGATTATATCTAATATTGGATCCAATGATGAAATGTCTTATTCCGTTCAAAGCGCTAGTCAAAGCAAAGAGGATTACGATCACTTTGATCCTAATATTGGATCTAATGATGAAGTAACTGATTCCTCTCAAAGCGATAGTGAAAGCCGTCAGGATTACAATCACTTTGGTCGTAATATTGGATCCAATGACGAAAAGTCTGTTTTCTTTCCAAGCGATAGTAAATGCAACGAGAATTACATTCATTTTGAACCTAATATTGGAAATGTGTGATCCCTTTGTAAGCGATAGTGAAAGCAATGAAGATTTTGTAGGTTTCGAACTAAGATAAATAACATTAAACCTTTTTCTTTTTAATTTGATATTAATTATTTCCGGAGTTTTCTTGTTTTGATATTTTGAGCTATTTTGTGATTAAAAGAATATATACTAATTTTTTTACATGTACTAATTTTCAAAATATCAGATTAACGTTTTGTACAATAATAAGAATCTTTCAACTCCTTCGTTAATTTCAAAATAAATAATTATGCCTCATATACAGCAATGTGTCTTATATTCTGAAAAAAAAACAGGTTGTTAGGTTCTCCATGATACAGAGACACCTAATACCATAGCTCAATCCTTGCGACATTTGTGACGTAACTAAAACCCTAAAGCATTATTTAACGTAACTAAGATCGTAAAACATTTGTAACGTAGTAAGACCATAAAACATTTTTAACGTAACTAAAACTATAAAACATTTTAGACGCTACTAAAACCATAAAACACTTGTAACGTAACTAAGATCGTAAAACATTTGTAACGTAGTAAAACCATAAAGCATATGTAATGTAACTAAGATCGTAAAACATTTGTAACATAGTAAGGCCATAAAACATTTGTGACGTAAGTAAAAGTATAAAACATTTTAGACGCAACTAAAACCATAAAACATTTGAGACGAAACTAAGAGCATAAAACATCTGTGACGTAACTGATAACGTAAAACATTTGTGACGTAACTTAGACCATAAAACATTTGTGACGTAACTAAGACGATAAAATATATGTAACGTAACTAAGACCTTAAAACATTTGTGATGGAACTAAAACCATAAAACATTTATGACGTAACTGATAGCATAAAACATTTTTGAGGTAACTAAAACATAAAACATTTTAGACGTAACTAATATGATAAAAATTCTGTGATGTAATAAGACCTTCAATCATCTGTCATGTAACTAAAACCATAATACATTTGTAACGTAAGTTAGACCATAAAACATTTGTGAGGTAACTAATACGATAAAACATCTGTGATGTGACGTAATAAGACATTAAAACAATTGTCATGTAACTAAAGCCATAAAGCATTTGTGAGGTAACTAAGACCATAAAACATTTGTGACGTAACTAAGACCATAAAACATTTGTGACGTAACTAAGACCGGAAAAGTTAGCGTATAGGTTCATCAATAATTCCGCCGCAAAATAATGAAAAGCAGTATTTATTATTGCATGTTTCATTAAATAATTTAGACAAATTTTGTCTATTTTAAACAAATTCCTTTCATATCGTCTAATAAGCTTAATAACATTACCATTGAAAGACGAAAGAAAATCGCCATATTGATACATGTTTTCTAATCCTATCTAAGCTTTCGGCTCACATAAGCCATCATCAGAGATGACAAGTACATTACAATAAATTAAACAATACACGGACATAGCAACATAGTTTAAAATTTAAACCAAACACAAACTCCAGAACATTCTCGAAGACATCTACTCAATCGGAAACTATCTACTATGACGTCTTCATGTCATGTAAAAAACAAAATCCCCAGACACAAGTTGTCTTCACTCATTTTCAACTGATAGATGAAACGGAACGTCCCTACCATCATTAAGAGATTCTTACAAAGATTTCGACGCTCATTCCAACTCAAACATACTGTACTGGTCAGGGTTTAAAATCAATATTGTTCTTACCCTGTAACTTCAAGACGTAGGCAATCATTGCTCTCCACAACTTCTTATCCTATGTAAGGTTCTTAAAGTCAAAAATGCCCAATGTATAACAATTGAATCTAAGTTCGTATAAAACGAACAATTTGACTGCTGATCTACCGGAGAACCTTTATTTACGGATCTTTAAACTCGTGAGTGCCAGGATTATGTACATTATTATTGGTTCATTAGTTTTGCATGGTTGTTTAAAGAGGTGTATCTTCCGTTACATTGCACCTACAAAACGAAAATTATTTATTTTCCATTTCTCAAGGTTCACAAATATTACAGCCTACACTACTTAACCTCAATAAAACGTCAAGGTGTATAATCATTTTATGCACTTAACCAGCGCATATATATATATATATATATATATATATATATATATATATATATATATAATATGTTGCATATTGAGTGACTTCGATAATAAAATAGTGCTCGATGAAATATAACAGAGCTATAAACTATGTATTAATAAATATTTTTCCTCACTGCAGAACGCAATCATCAAGCACTTGAAAATTGTGTAAGAAACTTCAAGTCGTGTTGTCAGTGAGTAAAAATATTTATATTTATTAACTACACACACGCATATATATATATATATATATATATATATATATATATATATATATATATATATATATATATATATATTATAAATTAATTGATTTAAAATATGTTTTTTACACAGTTCTAACCATGTTTCAAAAGGAAGCTAAAAGCCCCGAATTTAATTTTGTAATTAAAATTAAAGACATTAGTTCCATTTCATCCTCAAGCGAATTTTTGGAGTACCCTTATATAAGATTATATATATATATATATATATATATATATATATATATATATATATATATATATCCTATATATATATATATATATATATATATATATATATATAT
Source organism: Acanthosepion pharaonis (assembly GCA_903632075.3). Lineage (NCBI taxonomy): Eukaryota > Metazoa > Mollusca > Cephalopoda > Sepiida > Sepiidae > Acanthosepion > Acanthosepion pharaonis. Next base: position 753,512 of record CAHIKZ030005617.1, read on the forward strand.
ATATATACATATATAGATAGATAGATAGATAGATAGATAGATATAATCTTATATAAGTAAGTCTACTCGTCCGGAAAAAAACCCATAGGTGTTTTTGGCTTAAATGAACAAACCAATACCCAAGGAAAAATAAGGAATAAAAAGAAAAGAACTAAGAAAATGTTATTCAGGCAAAAACAATCAACCAGAATCCAAGCTCAGAATCCAAAGAAAAAAACCTCCGACACGAGTAAAGCAAAAATAAATAACTAAGCAGAGTGCTCAATACACTAAGTAAAGCAAATCTAACTACGAACCTAAAAGAGCCAGGCAAACCTACCTGGGTTTCACCTACGCGGATCGTCAGGGTACGCTGGCCAAAGAGGTAACATTAGAACAGAATATAAGTAGCCTACAACATAAAAACATGGCCATGAATATAAATAGCCATGTTTCTATGTTGCAGGCTATTTATATTCTGTTCTAACGTTACCACTTTGACCAGATTACACTGACGATCCTCGTAGGTAAAACCAGGTAGGGTTTACCTCTTGGTTCGTAGTAATATATATATATATATATATATATATATATATATATATATATATATATGAAGAAATATGGTCTTAAGATGTGTTATATTTATGGGATAAAGTGCTCAATATCAGAGATAGAGCGTGTGTATATATAAAAAGTGAATATAAAGTCAACACTTAGGCTACAGTCTGTTTGCTAGATGCAATCGTCAGGCCACATGCAATCGGGGACTGACGATTGCATCTAGTATGAAACAGACTGTCGCCTCTAAGTGTTGACTTCTATGTTCACTTTTATATATATATATATATATATATATATATATATATATATATATATAGCTCTCTGGGAGGAGGGTGGGTTGGTAAACAGTGACTATTTATAGCTATATAGCGAGACTCTTCGCAAAAGCGAATTAAGTCACTGTCGGTCACTGGGCGTGTTTCTAAAAATAAAAATAAATACGCTAAAATCCACCTTCCGACGGCTTAATGGTTAGAATCTTCGACTAACACCAAGTCAGTCGGCTTTCGATCCTAGCTAGAGGCAACACGATGTCTAGCCGCACTGATGAGCTGCGCAATAGTCTGTCTGTGGTTGACGTTGAATTATTGTTTCTTATGCTATTTTTTGTGCCCCTTTTTTTTGTTAACAATAGATTTCCAAATTATTATCCAACATTTTTATCCATTTTTTGTGTTCCTTTCCTTTTTTCTTTTCATTTCATTTTATTCAATAATATTTTATTTTTATATATTCCATTTTTCCTCCTCGTTGTTTCTCATCACATGGTATTCTAACTACAGCCCGTCTGTCTAAACTAGTACAACTTGGTCGAACAATTTTGGCTGCAACTTGCGACACGTGAGTCGTTATTTCACCTCCCCAACCTATAACTCATTTCATAACTCATTTCATCTATGTTTACAATCTCACTCCACACTCCTCCCCCACTAGTAATAATATACCTGCTTAATGCTTTTGAAAAAAATTATATTTAAATTTATTTGCATGGAAAGTTTGACACACCGAGGAATCAGACAGTGATCGATTTTTTTTTCATTATTGCAAATAACATGATATCCAGCCAAAAATACACCGTCTATAAAAACATCTGTGAATAATTCCTATTTCTCTGTTTATTTCACGATCCGTTGATGAAGGACACAGGCGTGTCCGAAAATACCGAACAAGGCCTTTCTTTCCGTGCTTCATTTCTGGCATATGGTTAATAATTAATATTTAATAAATGTTTATCGTACTGATTATATTGGCACCCTTTAATCTGTCCTTCTTTTATTAAATCACCTATCTATTTGACACATAATATAATATATATATATATATATATATATATATATATATATATATATATATATAATGTATAATATATAATATATGTATATTAATATATATATATATATATATATAATGTATAATATATAATATATGTATATTAATATATATATATATATATATAATGTATAATATATAATATATGTATATTAATATATATATATATATATATATATATAATGTATAATATATAATATATGTATATTAATATATATATATATATATATATATATATATATATATATATATATATATATATATCTCTGTGAGTGTGCGTGTGTGTTTCAGAGTTTAAAATTAATTTCATTCTTCGTACCGTGTCCATTCAGGAAGTGGTCCATCATGGCTCTCCACGGCTTCTTTTCCTATCTAAGCACCTCGAATTAAAAAAATCAAACAAAGACGTCATACTTGAACGTCCTTTTGATTTTAAAAAGCATGATTTAGATTTATTGTAATTCTCTTCAGCCTAAATAGCATCCTCATCGTTGCTGTTATACTTGCGACATTACGTCTGTTGTCTCCCCAGGCTTTCTTCAGGTGTCCGTTTGTTAACCTTCTCATAATTTTATATATATATATATATGAGAATCTTGGAGTTTTTAAACATTTAAATTACAATCAAACGTTAAAATCTGTGTTTATCTAAAATGCTAAAGCTATACCACCCTTCTCCTTCCTCCAAAAACCCTACGTGCATTTCTTATCCCTTTACTTCCTCCCTTTTTCCTTTCCCTTTTTCCTTTCCCCTTTTTCTCTTTTTTCCTTTTTCCCATATCGTTTTCGTTGAGTTGACCGATTAAATAGGTCAATGTCTGATCCTTCCCAACTCCTCCTCAATATTAAATATTGTAATAAAAGTAATTTTTTGAAACTCTCTCTTCCCTCTATAAACTCGACCATGTCTCTCACACTATTCCTCACCACCCTCTATGTCACCTTATATAAGCTTAATACTGCCCTTCAAAAGTGTAAATTTTAAATTCATTTTTCTTTTCACCATTGCAAGTGAAATCTGGAGATCCAGAGAAAAATAAAATTCTCTGGTGAAATAAATTATATCTAATGGAGCCTTAAAGTGGTCTGTTTTTTCTTTAAATTAAAAATATCAGAATTTATATATATATATATATATATATATATATATATATATATATATATATATATATATATATATATATAAGTGTATATGTGTGTTTGTGTGTGTGCATCCAAGAAAGGGGAAATTATTGATCCAACAATCCTTCAATTTACCTGTGACACATGTGGTAGCTTATCACTCTCTAACGCAGGCCCTGTTATCCACAAGAAGAGTCATATTGGTACATTGGTAAATTTTGATCTGTACTTCGCTGGAAATAACATCCGTGTTATGCGAGAAAACCTGCAGAAAATACGACAATCTTACCGTCACATAAAAACCCACGAGAAAGAATTTACAAAACAGGCCAGGCTCTGTACAGACCAACTCAATTTGCCACATATGCTATGCTGACTTCACGGGCCATTGTCGTTTCTAAACGTTTACACAGTACAATAGTGTACTAAACAGAAAAGAAATTCGAAAATTAGCTCTATATTCTCTATATTACGGTTGAAGTAATCGTACAGTTATTTCTGGTGTCTCGTCACCTTCTCCACAGTTTTAGATTCAGAGATATCTTACTTTTAGATCATGGCTCTCCACAACGTCCTATCCATTGTAACACTAACCAATGCTTGTCTTTTTTTATTATGCTTCCCACTCCCTGTCCCAGCGTCCATTTACACAAGCTTGTTAAATAGGTGATCATGGCTCTCCACAACTTCCTATCCTTTGAAGCTCTTAGCAATGTTTGTCTTTTTTACTATCCTTCTCACTTCTTATTCTACTATTTCACTTACACAAGTTTGCTATGAAGGTGATCTCGGTTCTCCACAACTTCCTATCGTTTGTAGCTCTTAGCAATGTTTGTCTTTCTACTATACTTTCCACTCCCTATCCTACGATCCATTTGCACAACCTTTTTGGGTAGGTGATCATGGCTCTCCACAACTTCCTATCCGTTGTAGCGCTTAGCAATGTTTGCCTTATTAAGCTTCCCACTCCCTGCTGTACCTAATATTCGCACAAACTCGTTAGCTAACTTACTCGCTATTTTCTTCTGTCGATCTTATCTTCGATGTCATCTGAGTGTAAAATTTACCAAGCCTTCTTTCATCTCTTGTATCTCAAATCTCAACTGTCTCTTTCTCATTCTAAATATAAGCGTCCTTTTTGTTTCCATTTTCATTAAAACTTCTTCGCTGCTGACATTCTCCGTCCATGGTATTCTCAGCATCCTTCTGTAGAACCGCATTTCTGTTGTCTCTTCTCTTCATCTGTGAGGTAATTGTCCAGCATTCACTGTCATATTGGAGGATTTATATTACATAGCAGACAAGCACACTTTTGTTTGCCTCTAATGAAATTTTCCTGTTTCTTAATACTTTGTTTAGCTTTTGAAAGGCATCTTTCGCTATTCTAATGCGCCTTCGGCTTTCTGTGTCACATTTTGTTGCACTTTATATTGAAGTTTTTACTTTATCAGATGCAGGGCTTTAACTTACCGTCAAGTAACTTATTTAAGGATAATAGAACATGGACTTGGGGGGAGAGTAAGGGGACAAACATTGATCTACAGCGGATAGGAAGTTGTGGAGAGTCATAATCGCCAATGTCTTGACATTTTTTTTTCTTCCTATACCACATGTATAGTTTGTTTCGCTCTACCTTTTTTTTTTCTTTATTTTGGTCCAGGGAAACAAAAGCATTCCTTTAAGGAAAATATTTTTTTTTAATCCCAAATTATTCAGCGGGTCTTGAATATGTTTCAGCCTTATCTGAACGCCTTTTTTTTTTTACTGAATGGGACACTTTCGAGAAGCACGTGTGCTGCGCATTCTAAAATAATTTCCATTATCATGTAAAGTTGACTGGTGTAAAAAGCCAGCCCGAAATATTTCAAAATCCAGAACTGGTTCCACCGCCCCTGGGGAGGTTGGGGCTTACCCGGATTTTATCAATAGAAGCCAATCGAAACACGGCCGTTCAGCCGTATTAGCACGCACTACAAAATGTCAATACTACACGTGTACTCTTCTGTAAAGGTGCGAAACCCTCCAAGAAGAACGGGTTTACGGACTTTAATAACGATTAATTCACGGGCCACACAGTGTATAAGAACGACACGGAAGCTTTGAAGTCACTTGCCGCCATCTTCACGGCGAATTGAATGATCTGAAAAATAGTTGGCATATGTTAGTTAATACGCATAATTTCATGGCGGAATTCCAGGAAAAATACGATTCTTCCATAAGGCACATTTTTTCGTTAGAATAACCGCTAGATGTTAGCATCTTATATATAAAGTACAGTTTATGTGTGTTTGTGCGTGTTCAAGCAATTCCTCTGCTCCCAATCAGTCAGTTATGTGCCATACGGGATACACGCTTAGGCGATCATGTATCTTTCGATACATGACTGACGAGGCAGATTTTTTTCCCGCAGTACGTTGCCATTTCTTTCTGCACTAGACCAGTTGACATCCAAGACTATAGAATCCTGTCTGTTCTGTTATTTACCCATAGCATGAGAAAAAGAGGATGCATACCTTTCCCTTTTATCTTTTTAGCACGTAAGTGAATGTAATGGATTCGACTGGAATTCGAACTCGGCTCTCTGATTCCTCAATCCGAGCCGATATCCATTACGTCTGCTCTGGTCCGATTTCAATGATTCATAGCTCATTCAAAAGCCTTTGAAAAGTTAAGCCCAGGGAACGATTTTCGTGAAGCTCAGATTCCGTGTTGACAGATTATGCGACGTTAGAAATATATATTAACATTATTATACTTGCCATTATTTTTGCTATCATGGTTCAAGGGGAGTAACTTTTCTTTCTTTTTTTTCTTTTTTCTTTTTGTATCCAAAATTGCAGCTGGCACGGGACGCATTCTGGAGTGATACTTGAAACCGACTTTAAAACGTCTTCAGTGACGGATTGTTTGTATGCGTTCCACTTGAAATTTGGAGACAACTTCAGCCCCAGCAATTGTTCAAAACATGGAGCCTAATTGACTTCAGCCGTTCATCATAACCCTAGAACTGGGTCTGCTTGGCGATCATGAAACGATATTAGGCTAGTCTTTGAGGTATTGAATAATACAAGCCAGTTTTTCCGTCACCTGAGTTCTTGGAGGTCGGTTAGAGAGGAGGTCAGCTACCAGATTCTGGACATCTAAATGTTTGGATATGCACCCATAAACTGTGGTATCATCTATTACAGGTACTTACTAAATGACCTGAGAAGGTTCTTACGCAATAGGATAGATATATTTATTTATAAGTTCAGATCCACGCCTTTGAATTGTAACATTTATATATACAGGGTTGGGGATAAAGTAAGTAAACATTAGAAATTGCTTATAGAATTTTTAGTATTACTGAAGTCATGACAAAAACATTTATTTTAACAGACAACACTAAGAGGGGTTTCTTATTTACGTACAGGAGCTAAAACCTGAAGAATGTGACCGCAGAAAGGAATATAGAGAGCTAATGCTTCCTTGGCATGTAGATAGGCCTAACTTTTTAAA
>CAHIKZ030005617.1:765000-767500 GCA_903632075.3 Acanthosepion pharaonis
CAGCCAATAACAATGTAAAGTGTCGACACTAATGGATAGACAGATAGATTGCTGTCTAATCAAGCAAGTTGGTTACTACTTGTTGGACCAGTATGCTCGGCGCATTTTTTCTTTACAATTTCAAATACTAACTGGGATCAATATGTCTGCTGCTTGACGCATTAATATTTGCTGAAAACCTATCTGAAATAGTCACTTTATAATGTGCTATAATATTTACTGCATAATGTACTATAATAATCAATGCGTAGTGTGCTATAATAGTCAGTGTATAATGTGCTATAATAGTCACTGTATAATGTGGTATAATAGAAAATGCAAAATGTGCTATTATAATCAATGTATAATGTACTATAATTGTCACAGTATAGTGTGCTATAATAATCACTCTATAATGTGCTATAATAGTCACTGTATAATGTGCTATAATAGTTACTGTATAATGTTCTATAATAGACACATTTATAATGTGCTTTAATAGTCACCCTATAATGTGGTACAATAGTCACTGTAATGTGCTAGAATAGTTAGTGTATAATGTGCTACAATAGTCACTGCATAATGTGTTGTAATAGTCACTGTATAATGTGCTGTAATAGACGCTGTATAATGTGCTATAATAATCACTCTATAATTTTCTATAAGTCACTGCATAATGTGCTATAATAGTCACCCTATAATGTGGTACAATAGTCACTCTGTAATGTGCTACAATAGTCACTGTATAATGTGCTATAATAGTAAATGCAGAATGTGCTATAATAGTCACTGTATAATGTACTATAATAGTAATTGTATAATGTGCTATAATAGTCACTGTACTATCGATACGAATACTATTCACTACTGAATTACGTTCACTTACAAGGAAGGAGATTACGTTGAAAGTTAAATATTTGTTGCGAGAAATATCTCAAAATAACATGTCTCAATATATATATATATATATATATATATATATATATATATATATATATATATATAAAGAGCGAGAGCAAGAGACATGTTTCGTTGAATAATTTAAACATGTTCTGTCTACTTATTTTCAATAAGTCCCTTTCCTATTCGCGGATAAGCTTTTTGGTGTCATTATTGAAGGACGAACGAAAATTGCCGTGTTGATACATATTTCTTTTATTTTCGAGTACTTTCGACATAGCACAGTGTCATCATCAGAGTATTGTTTATTACAAGATAAATATTGTTGAGTTCATCTGAAAGTTAAATTTCTTGCATGTGGAGTGAGGAACGCTGCGACAGTGCGTGACCGCTGACACCGTTTAAGGAGAGTGAAATGGCAAAATTGTCCAAATCGTGTCCATTTGTAAGACTAAGCTTTGAACTGTTGTATCTTAGAAATGATTAAATATATCTTACTGGAATTCTATGAGGTTTTTATAACGCTATTGGACTTGACTTTGAATAATAAGAATGTATAATTATTCTATAAGCTTAACAGAAGAATTCTGATGAAATCGATCATAAACGAAAATGACATGTTCATCATTAATTAATCATAGATAAGGATCGGAAGCTCATGAAGGATTTAAATAAAGTTCAAATACATATATTTTAATAGAGAGTCATTTCCAACTTATTTAAAATGATCTTCGTCCTCTCTAACCTTCTAGCTTTCAGTCTTAGAGTAACGCATAATTTCTACAAAATTTCTCGAACATTCAAACCGGTAAATGAAATTAATACTGTTTAATTAAAAACAGATCATTTACTTAAATTAGTTGTATCTATAAAAATAACGTATAAACAGAAAATATATTAAGTAATTGTCAGACTTAATCTATTTCATTATATATATATATATATATATATATATATATATATATATATATATATATATATATATGTATGTATGTATGTATGTATGTATGTGTATATATATATAATGAAATGAATTAAGTCTAACAATTATTTAGTATTTTTTCTATTTATACGTTATTTTTAGCATACCATACCAGCAAATATAAGTATATAATTTTGACCGGTCCCCAAAGTTTGTTTATATTTATATATTTACAATTATTTCAAGGAATACACACACACACTTATAGATTGACGTAACAACCATTTTCTCATATATATATATATATATATATATTTGTGTGTGTGTGTGTGTATGTGTAGATATAACTCAGCCCCACCTTTTCACTTGTGTATGTACACTGAAGAGCACCTGCGTGGCATAGACACAGGTGAATGTCCTCCACCCACCCTACCCTTTTGTCGTTGTGCCTGATCCCTTTGAAGTTTGACTGTTCCACTCTTACCTGTCCCGGTCGAAGCTCTTATGTGATCTTAGTGTAAATGTATTTTGTACGATCATGAATTTCTGAAGAATGGGACAAATATAGCCGAAAATAGTCTTTGTATCTGTCCATGAGGCAGATAGCTTTGAAACGGACGCCTCCCCGCCTACACTGTTTGAGCGACATAGAGCAGCGAACAAGGAACACAAGGGAGCCTTTTTTTTTCTTTCTTTTTA
>CAHIKZ030005617.1:770000-802500 GCA_903632075.3 Acanthosepion pharaonis
TCACGCTTTTGCGATCATCATTTGTTTGATGATCGCAAAAGCGAGAAGCCCAGAGATACAAACTCATAGCCTTACGACTGAATATATATAATCGACTCTCACGCCGAGATTCGACGTATGAGGGTCATGCAGATCAGTTTCCAGGAAACCGACAGCCCGACACCGGCACATGAGATTTGATTATAGTGGTGAAGGCCTCGTGCAGGACCAGCCACACTTTTTGAAGGGACGAATACAGAGACCTGGTGCACCGAATGCCACAAGGTTCCCAAACGACTCTCCACAGGTTTTGAATTCAGAGTTGTTCTTCTCCTAGACCAGTTGCCATCCAGGGCTATAGAACCCAGTCTGTCCTGCTATTTTACCCATAGCTGGAGGGAGAGGAAGAGGATTCATATCTTTCCCAAGGTATATATATATATATATATATATATATATATATATATATACGAAGTGAAAACATAAACATCCAGCAGATGCAGAAGTTCAAATATCTCGGAAGCCTTTTAACATAGAATAGAAAATGTGACACCGAGTTCCGAAGAACGGATTAGCGAAAGAGTCACCCCAGAAGCTAAGGATGGTGCTGAGAAACGGAATGATTTCGTTAGAAACAAAGAAAAGCTTGCTGGATTGCTATGTGATATCCATTTTCTTATATGGCAGTGATCGATGGATAATTTCCCCAAGGACCAGAAAAACTATAAGCAGCAGAATTACTGTTCTACAGAAGGATACTGGGAATTCCCTGGATGGAGAGTGTCTGTACTGAGCCATTATATATATATATATATATATATATATATATATATATATATATATATAGAGAGAGAGAGAGAGAGAGAGAGAAAGAGAGAGAGAGAGCGAAAGATATTTCTTAATCGCCAGATCACCCACTGTAAAAATACATCCAATTTTTTTTACGTTTCGCCTTTCTTGACAGGTCTTCTATATGGATAAAAACAAAAAAAACAAATGAAATCGGTTAAACTATATGCAAAAAATACATATTTAAAATCAAAAATGAATTAAATTTAAAATTCCCAGCTTCCCCTCTCCTTCATGCGCATCTGTAGTTGCATCAACGTAAGCGTCTGATGTACTCATAAAGAAAAAAAAGCATCACACGAAAACTTTTCCCACTTTGCCATAGCTTTCCCAAAAATTGTTCTTGATTTCTGAAGAAAATAAAGACAAAAATTGTCCAACATTTGGATATGTTTTATTATACTCTTCCTTGATCTAAACCTTTCGGCGAATCTTATATGTGTTGTTCGTGTCCTGAGTATTACCAACCTTCGTTTGATTATTCTATTCAGTAACCTTGCCGAGGTCACATCATATATATATATATATATATATATATATATCTCTATGCATAATGCTTCGGCTACTTGTCGTAACTCCTATATAGTTAGTCTGAAGACAGGTTGTCATTTACACAAACCTCCTCACAAGGCGGGATGTGACCTGTTTTTATGTGGGATGATTCCGAGCCCGTAGCGTCGGGCAAAAATTACCCTTAGACCAAAACATATATGGTATCGGGTTTGTCTACCGCCGCAGACGAGACTATACCCTTGGCATAACCTCGCCTGACTTGAAACGGCTCTAACTTGGAACTCTTATTGGAATGGTCTAGTTCATATAGTTACCGAGCGTGTACATTTTACTTCACAACATATCTCCTTTTTGAGATTAATACTTTTATAAATATTTTATTTTTTTATTAGTATCAGTATCTCCCCCTCCTCTTTATGAATATTTCGCCAACGGACTTGACTTTGTAGCGCTTATGTCTCGGATCCATTTCCAGTTCTTCAGTACACTCTCTTTTTCTGGAACTTGTCATTGTAGGTTCCATGACTTTTGGTGCTGGCACATCAAAGACATCATATAGCATCAAAATCAAACAGTACAAAAGATACCAGAATTTCTTTCTACGTTTTTTTCTATATCTTATTAGCTGATGAAACTTATAAACGTGAAACATGATAGACTGATAAACATTTTCTATTTGTTCTTTATCTTATCATGTAAGTATCTGTAAAGATCATAGAAGTATATATTATAATGTACTTTGTATAAGGATTTTCTATATGCAATGCTTTGGCTACTTGCCATGACACCTGGAGAGTTAGTCTGAAGACTGACTTCAAATGGCTACTAGTCTAACCTCTGACCTGGAGCTCTTATAGTAATGAACTAGTTCATATAGTTACTGGGGTGGGGGTGTACTATTTATTCTATCCCCCCCTTTGAGATTAATACTTTTATAAATATTTTATTTTTTATTAGTATCAGTATCTCCCCCTTCTCTTTCTGGAGAGTTCGCCAACGTTATTGACATTGTATCGCTTCTGTCTCGGACTTACTTCCAGTTCTTCATTACGCTTTCTTTTACTGGAACTTCCCCTTGTATGCTGCAAGGTTATTAAGGTGCTAACCCATCAAAGACCTTAGACATTTTTATTGGTCCTTCCAATGTTTCTGGTCTTTCATCACTGAACCTTTTTTTTTCGGCTAATTATGGTGTCTTTTATGTTCGACTTTTTTTTTCCCCTTTTTACCATATAAATCAACTTTACGTTTCTTCCTGATATTATGCCGTCTTCCCACGTTTCTTTGCCATCCTTATTTGCTCTGAAGAACATTTTATCGCCAACCTTGAATCTTTTGGTGTCGTTTTTATTACCCGTTCGTATTTTTCGACTTGACGAACAACGATTTTACTCTTCCGTCAAACATTAATTCCACCGGCGACATACCTGATGGTATATTGTGGTTAGGTGTTACCCGGTAAACTCTTATAAAATTTTGAAGTGGTTCCTCATTTAACTTCTCAAGACTTGATTTCTTCAATACTCTTTTGGAAGGTTCCCACCAACCGATCCGCTTGTCCGTTTGATCTTGGATAATACGGCTGTGTCGTAACATATTCAATGGAAAACATATTACAAAAGTCTTGGAATTCTTTACCTGTGAATTGTGTCCCGTTATCAGAGACTATGGTATCTGGTATGTCATATCTCGAAAACAGTTCATGCAAAAAATTCACTCTTACTGAGGATGTTGGATTTTTGCGCATATAAATTTTCGGCCATTTTGTGAAACTATCAACTACCACAAAATAATATGACCCATTCATAGGACCTTCAAAATCTATATGCAGTTTGGTGTGTCTTTGGCAAAGGTGCTATCATTGTGATAGCTATTTTTGCAGCTAGATCACTACATTTACAAGTTTTCACTGTTCTTTCAATATCTTGGTTCATTCTGGTCCAATATACGAAACTTCTTATCAGAGATTCTATTCTTGAAATACCAAGATGTCCGCAATGAAGATGATTCAATATTCATTTCTGTAACACACTCGGTATTACAACTCTTTGACCGAGTATTACTACACCATTGCATATCGAGTAGGTGTTTAAGTTTGGATTTCGTTCTTTGTCACATTCTTTCAACTGCATTTTTTATTTTCGCAATAAAGACGTCAATTTCTAATTTTTCTTTTATTTCTTCCAGGATCACAGGTATCTCTCATACTACGTTGCACAAAATGTTTGTTTTTTTTATCTCCATTTCGCTTTTTAGTGTTGTGATGACCGTGTCTTCCAATGGTTACGCATTTTTAGGTATTAATCTGGATAATCCATCTGCATGTCACAGTTTTTTAGGCGATTAGTATTCCATCGTAAAATCATAGTTTAATAAAAAGCTACCTCAGCGTTGTAGTCTGTTATATCTTTCTTTGAACCATATGTTGTTAATAAAGGTCTATAGTCTGTTTGCAACATGAAATTTCTTCACAGTGAATATAATTGCTAGAGTTTCTTTTTCTATCTGGCTGTAATTTTTTCTGCTGGTAGAAGCTAGCGTGAAACCTGCGTGAAGGCTTTCATTTACCGCCATCGTATTTGAGTAAAATCACCGCTCCAATACCGCACTCACTAGCATCTGACGCTACTACAATTTCTGCTTTTGGGCCGTAGTGTGCTAATGATAAATCTGACGTAAGTCTTTTTATAATTTTGTCAGACGTCTTTTGACATTTATCATCCCAGTTCCGCTTTCCTCATTTTCTAAATAGATCGTTAAATAAAGCCCTTAACTTATACATATTATGTACATAAATTTGATAGTAATTAGACAGTCCTCTTTGTTGGTGAAGGCATATTTTTAATTGCATTTTCCCTCGACGGATCTCTCAGTTTTATCAATAATTTAACAAGGTATTTAATTTTCGTCTAAAATAACTCATAATATAAAAAAATATTTTTGGCTTTCTTTGTGAAACCAGGTCTCCAGAGGATACTGCAATCTTAACTCTCTACCTCGAGTGGCTCTTGGATTTTGTACATCATTGTAAAAAGAATTAAATGAAGCAAACTAACATTATGCTTTACGCACTTGAACGTTATTGACGCAAAAATAAAATAAAATTCTAAGAAACGGTCAAATCTGAAAAATAAAATACGACAGAAATACATGCCAGAAATACCTCACACATAATGGTAAGATATTAGCTCGATGAAGACACTATTTCTTCTCATATCTTACCATTATGTATTTCTGCCACAACAAGTATTGCAACTATAATAAATGAATTATTTACTATGACTTGCATGAATGAATTCAAATATTATAAAAATATGAACTATTTATTTTAGAATTATCTTTGTCAAAGAAAAAAAATCGAAAGAAAAAAGAAAATTTCTAATTGAGGAAAGACGTGGCATTTTGTTGATTTGACCCGAGGCACCAAAATTACAGAGACATATACTCAGTATTCATTAAGCATAAATCCGTATTCTATTAGTGTTTCCAAGATGGTTTTTACATTCCCAACATGTTGTTCTTTCGATACACTTTTGATCAAAATGTCGTCCCGATACGTCACTGCGAAATCGCAATCCGAAAGAATGGTATCCATGGTTTGTTGAAAAATAGTTAGTGCCACTTTTATCCCAAAAGGAAGTCAGTTAAATTATATAATCCTCTTTGAGAATTTATGTTCGCTAATTCTTAACATTCATTTTCAATCTGAATTTGAAAATAGATTTCAAGGTGAGCCAGCTTTGAAAATATTCTCCCGTCGTTCAACTTTGAAAAAGTTTCCCGTGGACTTGGTAATGGGTAGTTATGTGTTTCAAAACAATCGCTAAATTCCCTTGAGAAATCCGCGCAAACACGAATTTTATTATCTATTTTCTTTACATACACCGCTGGTGCAGCCCATTACCAATTCTTTCGAGCCTGTCCAACTCTTTGTTAAACTGTTTTAATGCTACGAATGGCACACGCCTTTCAGGCATAAATACTGACGTCGAACCTTTTTTATTTTAATTCTTTCTTAATAATATTTTCGCTCTGACTTTTTAAATTGGTCGCTTGTCCACTTACGTTTTTACAATAAATGTTTATCGGCCAATTCCAAAGTTATATTATAGTTCTATCCAGTCACTACCGAATAAATTTGTAGCATTTTTTATTACATAAGCTTTAGTTTTTACATGCTTAATACTAAAATAGACACTTTCAAGGCATTTCTCAAAAAAGAATAATTTCTCACCAGAAACTGAAATCGCGGCTATGGAAGTCCTTTTTAATAAAGACTTTCCAATTTCCTTCCATGTAGTTTCACTGATTATTGAAATATCACAACCAGTGTCTAGTAGCATTTTTACACCCACATTATCTATGTTCGCATTCACAAATGTCCTTTTCTTTTCTGTGACCATTTATTCGACGCAATGTTGTGCGCTAATTTCTTCCAGTGAGAATATCTTCCTGGTTTGGTTTCGCAGTTTGACTTTATATATCCTCTTTTATCACACTTGTAACATTCCGCTTTTTTAAATGTTCTTTTCCAAGATGTAATTTACCACATCTGAAACAAGGATTTATTTTCCTTTTTGTACATTTGTTCTTTACTTGTACCAATGCACATACATTTTTCTGAATTTCTTCAGCGTCATGTTTCAGATTTAGCATTGTCTGGCAATCGTCAACAATTTCTTGCATTGTAATACTAAAGCTTTTCAGCATCTTCTTTAGCTGTTAAACTGTTGTGTCTTTAAAGAATGTTACAGACAGACGAAGGTGGTACTCGAGTGAAAGGAACAGCAACGAGCGCGTAGATCAAAGAGGGGTTTATTGTAAAAAAGAATACACTACTGAAAGACAGGGAATCAGTTAGCAAGCTAGTAATTCCTGATGTGGCACAAGGCCGTTTTTTTAAATGCGGTGCAAAACCGATCCCGTAGACTCGGGCAAAACTTCCCCGTAGACCCCGTATACACGGGGTCGGGCAGCTGTCCACTAGCCTAGACTGGGTTCGACCAGTACACATGAAGACGAATATCCAACTAATTGCCGAAACAAGTCCTCCAGGTATATCCTGTGCACACTATATATATCTACCGATATAGTCGGCCCACATAGGCGATAGGGAGTGTGGGACATTCCATTACAACATGAACTTTGCCCGAAAATTAATTGAACATATCTTGAGTCATTGCCTTTATTCTGCTCTAAACATTCCACATACTTTGTTGACGATACCAATATTCGTCTTCTTTTTTTGGTTAGATTCATGCACCTACCACGAGCATTAAACAGAGAGCTCTTGTTACTAAAGATTTTTGTCAGAATATGTACCGTCTCCTCAAACCCGATTTCACCTGGTTTTCTCATTAATGTATATTTACAGTATTTTTCATACTCTATCGGAGCTATTTTCCTCAAGAACTATCTCGTTTTGCCTCATCTTACCAGCCGCTGCATTTCAGACTGAATAGTTGGTTATATCTACGAAAAACGCAGAAAAAAGTCAGTCCCTCATCAGGATTTTTTACAAATTCTGATATGGTGTTTTGGACAGCGTCTTCGGTAGGAGACGTTGAGGAAATTTTTGTTTCCTTCAGAATTATATCCAAAAACTCTTGTTGTTTTTGTAGTTCTAGCGACTGTTAATTTTGTTGTTGCTGCTGTTTTGTTATTGTTTTTGAATTTCAACTATGGAAGTCAAAATTTTCTCCATATTCGCAATAATATGTATTTTTAAACTAACATGTTTGAAATCCTTGTAACTCCGGTTACAACTTGAATGAGTTTCCAAAATCTTCGTTACAACGGTAAAAGTTCCGAATCCTCGACATAGCGCTTATAAATCGTTTGAGTTTTGAATTCCTTGCCACCACTATTATAACACTACTATTATGTGGCTATTGTTATAATACACTGTTACTTTATATAACGTACTTCATATAAGGATTCACTCTACATAATGCTTCGGCTACTTGCCTGTATAGTTAGTCTGAAGACCTACTCCAAACAGTTATTAGACTTACTTCTGACTTGGAATTCTTATAGTAATAAACTAGTTCATATACCACCGAGAGTGTACTATTTACTCCACAACAATACACACACACACACACACACACACAGAGGGTGCAATGGGTAAATTGTCGCACTTTTATATTTTTTTAAATTTTGCGCGTGCGCGTTGTTTATTTTTATATTTATTTTGTTGACTGCATGGTATAGTAGGGTCAGTTGGGCACCGTCTGTGAGAAAAAGAGCACCATGACGGAATTCACTCCGGCAGAAATCTGGAAACGGCATGATGTACTGCTTGGCATTCGCACCAGAAGTTCCAAAACGAACATTTCAGAGATTTTCTCTGTCAATATGAGGACAGTGAAGGTGATTCGGAAAGAGTTGGATGAATCTAATGGTGATTACGAAGGTACGACAGCTCGGAAAACTCATTCTGATCGTTCTGATAAGAAAAGAACTCCCGAATTTGTTGGTGAGATCCATGCCATAATTAACAGCGATCTCTCTATAGCCAGGGACACAGGAGTGTCTGAGTTTCTTATCAGCCAGGTACTGCGTGAATACTTTCGGTATTACTCATACAAGATGGGAAAGGGCCAATTTTTATCCCAAGGCGTGAAGGACAAGAGAAACACCGCGTTACGAAGCTTTTGAACAAACTCAAGCATCCCCTCCAACCGAATATGCTTTGGTTTTTCAAAGACGGGAATAAATTTCTCTCAAGATAAGATGTTGCACACACAGAACAACCGTTGGCTTGCAGTATCATCAAAAGATCTACCGAGAGTGATGAAAAGCAAACATCCAGTCAACATCATGGTGTTTGGAGTGATCACTAGTGATGGTGAGATTATGCCTCCATTCATCTCCCCACAGGGCCTCAGACTCAACAGAGAGTCGTACATCAATTGCCTTGATGAAGAAGTGCTGCCCTGGGTCAAGAGGGTAGCTGCTGGAAGAACCTATGTCTTGCAACCGGATTCTGCAAAATGCCACACAAGCAGGAGAACCCAGTCATGGCTGCTAGACAATTTGGAAAAGGCATGCTTTACTGCTTGGCTTTCCTGCCGGAAGCTCCAAAATACGAACATTTAAGAGAGTTTGGGTGTCAATCTAAGGATAGTGCAGAGCATTCGGAAAGAGTTGGATGAGTCTAATTGTGATTACGAAGGTGTAGCAGCTCGGAAAGCTTACCCTGATCGTTCTGATGAGAAAAGAACACCCAAATTTGTTGATGAGGGCCCCAGACTTAACACGTTGGCCTACATCAAGTGCCTTGAAGAAGTAGGCCTTCTCTGGATAATGAGGAGTCTGTCAAAGGGATGCGACACAAAAAAGAGAACCCAGTCATGGCTGTCGGATAATTTCTGCGGCCACATCACTCCTTACATCTGGCGACGTAATTCCTCAAACTGCAACCCCCTTGATTATTATGTGTGGGGCGCAGTTGAGCGAGAGACCAACAAAACTCTTTGTAAAACCAAAGATGAACTGAAGGCAAGGATTATGGCAGCATTCACTAAATTAAACAAGGAGAACGTCCAGAAGAGTTTCGGGAGATTCCGAAGTCATCTGGAGTCTGTGGTTGAAGATATTTCTAATTTTATTGAATAAATTTACTCTTTCTTGCGAAATTTTAGTAAATATATGTTAATATGAGATGTCAGTGTTATTTTAATTTTTGCGTAATTTAGACAATTTGTCCACCAAACTCTCTCTCTCTCTCTCTCTCTCTCTCTATATATATATATATATATATATATATATATATATATATATATATATATATATATTCTTAATTGATAGAAAAAGTCAAAAGGTGCATCGGTCATGACACATTTTCTTTCTCTCCATATATATATATATATATATATATATATATATATATACATACATATATATATATATGTGTGTGTGTCTTTGTGTGTGTGGGGGAGAAATTATGACACAAAGCGATAACTGAGTCCAATGATGTTAGGGAAAACTTTTAAGCACCTCCTGCCACAAGTAAATCGATATCACGTGATGGAAAATTGACAACCGAACTCAATGAATGATAAGACGCAAACCAAGTCCGGAAACCAATAAGATTCTTTTTGAAATATATATATATATATATATATATATATATATATATATATATATATATATATATATATATATATATATATGTATGTATAGTTAGAAAGAGAAAGAGAGAGAGGAAAAATAAAAGAGTTGTCTATCGCTCTGTTACATGGTGAGTATAAGTTTTATGTTTTTATCATTTTTTTCCATTGTTCCCAAACAATAAAAAACGCAATAAAATTCCTATTCAACAGAACGAGACGGGGAACGATGAAAATTGAATTATATTAACTCCAATAATGTCTAACATTTGCCACAGATGCAACTTTGAAGCATTTGTTTTGCTTTCTGATTCTTCTTTATGCGTAACATATGTAAGGTTAAAATCTTTTCTTTTTTTTTTCTGAGTGTCCTTTCTTTTATAATAATTTAATCTTTTCTTCTAATCGAAACTCGGTAAATAAAAATAATCACTTGGCACGTTTACTTGATGTCACTTCAGACATTTTTTTTTTTTTTACCTAGAAAACTTACAAGTATTTCTACCGACTCTAATCGATATAAATGACTTTATTTTACATTGTCTGTGTTTGCCGGAAACATTAATTTCAATTTACGGTTTAAAAGCTGGTATTTGTCTTCAATATATATCAAAAGATTCTGCGTCGATATGTCGGACAAGATGGGCAATGCAGTTGGCTGAATCGGTATTATTTTGTCAGTGAAACAAGTTGCAATGAAATTGCTTCTTCTTTTCTTACAAGGGCGACATTTCCCTCTTAATTTGCATTATTTTTTTTATTATTTTTTATTTATTTATTTATTTTTTTGGTTCGCTTCCTAAAACTTTCAAATCTTTTCATGTTTTATTTATTTCTCTTTCTGGTAGCTGTTTATTATCCTTGAAGATTTGACATAAGAGCAATTTCCCATTCGGCCATTTCCCACCCATTTATTTCCCACTCAGAAATTCACCACCCATCCATTATCCACTCAGCAATATCCCCCTCCTATCCATTTCCCACTCAGCCATTTCCCAAGGCCATTTCCCTCTTGGAAATTTCCCACCCATGCATTTCCCATTCGGCCACTTCTCTTCCATCCATTTCCCATTTGACCACACCGCCCCATTCATTTCAAATTCAACAATTTCCCACTCTCCATTTCCCACTTACAAATTTCCACCGGCTATTTCCCACTCGGAAATTATCCACCCATTCATTTCCCCCTAAGGCACTTCCCGATCATCAATTTGCCATTCGGCCACTTCCCCACGCCATTCATTACTCACTTAGCAATACCTCCCCTATCATATATTATAATATAATATTTATCATATCATGTCATATCATATATTATTATATCATATCCTATATAATATCATCTTATATTATCATATCATATATCTTATATATTATCATATATCATATCTATCATACCATATATTATGATATCATATATCATATATTATGATATAATATCATATCTATCTATCTATTATATATTATCATATCATATATTATCATATATCCTATCACATCATATTAATCATATATATATATATTATCATATCATATCTATCATCATATATTACATCATATAGTATTATCATATCATATATTATTATATCATATTATCATATATTATATCTAACATATCTATCATATCATATATTATCATATCATATCTATCATATCATATATCATATATTATCATATAATATCATATATATCTATCCTATATTATCATATCATATATTATCATATATCCTATCCATCATATCATATTAATCATATCATATATATTATCATATCATATCTATCATCATATATCATATATTATCATATCTGTCATATTTATTATATACCAATATCTATCAATTTGTTTTTCTTTCAAAACAAATGTTATTCAAATAATTCTTTATTCGCGTACTCAGTGTAAACATGAATATTTAAAAAAAAAATTAAATCAAAAGATTGTATTTGAAAGAAATGTTCATATTAAATATTATTTTTAATTGCATAAGATATATGTAGTAACGTAGATATGTCTGTTTTTTATCTTTGGCGCAAATAATCACAACTCGTAAATCGAATAAAAAAATATTTAGTGACTGAAACGCATTACGAAAGTGTCCAACGTGCGAAATCTTAATACAATCTATTTATGCAAATCATGATATCAGAGGTAAAATTTAATGAATGAATACATAAAATCCTTCATTCAATCTAATGACTGCATAGATAGACGCATTAGGATAGTGAAAATGCCTTCTAAAAGCTAAGCAAAGTATTAAAATACAGAAGAATTTCGCTCGAAACAAAGAAAGGAGTAATGAAATATTATATAATATCATTCCTTCTAGATGGCAGTGAATGCTGGACAATCAACTCAGTTCAAGAAGAGATTTGAAGCAACAGAAATATGATTCTACAGAAGGATACTGAGAATACCATGGACTGAAAAATGTGAGCAACAAAGAAGTTTTAGATGAATTGGAAACAAAAAGATTTCTAATTAATATCAGAAAGAGATAGTTGAAATTTCTGGGACTTATGATGAGGAAAGACTGTTTGGAAAATTTTTATACTCACAGGATAGATTGAAGTTAAGAACAGAGGAAAATGGCACATAATCTACTTAGGAAACATGAGTAAATCGATGGCAGAACAGGCTTCAGGAGATATAGCAAAAAGATAATGTTTATTAAGAGCTACAATGGACAGGAAGATTTGGAGAGCGATGATCGCCAACGTTCTGAATGGACATGGCACATAAAAGAAGAATTCATATCATCTGCTACTGACCTTTATTTGAAACTAGAAATCAAATCGACAATATTGCCGCTGCTTAAATTTGCCTAAACTTTTAACAGGTCGCAAGAGATTTTCATTTACAACAAAGTAGCAGGTGTAAAAGTCATCTGGGTGGGGGGAATCACAGGATGTTGTAATATTCCTGTGGTAGGTCAGCGGGTTGCATGCGATGGAGAGAAAAAGAAAGCGTTCTCAGTATTAAGCATTACCTTTTCGTTCCAGGTTGACTCTTTTGTTTGCAGTTTTCTACCTTATTCTTATTTGAAAACAGGTGCCCAGTTGGAATGACGACATAGTGAGCGGAGTAGGGCATGGTAGGGGGGTTTATAATGGTGTATGGTTGAACTTTAGAATTAATCATCTTTGTAAGCAGCAGAATCAGGATTAAAAAGCAGAGGGTTGTTGGAGATGAAGAGAGGTTTTCATAATTCGATTTCTTTGAAAGTTGTGGATTCCTTAGAAGGGAGGGGCTTCACGGCGTGGAATAGCGTGATCGGATCGATAAGACCCGAGGAAGTCAAGGGTAAGTGGATTGCGTGGCATGGATAGGGCATATTGTAAATGTTAGGTAATAAAGGTAAATATGAAGGTAAGTAAAAAAAAATATACAAGTTGAATAGAAAAAGATATGAGGCCTTGGTAGTGAAAGAGAAAGAGTGACAAAGATGACGAGAAAGAAGGGAGCAGGGAAGGTGGAAAAAAAGAAAAGAGAAAGGCTATTAAATGAAAGAGAGTGGAATAATAATAATTATAAGGGGTAAGAGAGAGAGAGAGAGAAAAAAAACATGGTTCATAGAAAGGGTGGATGAAATAACGATTTAGATAGAGAGGTGGACAAAGAAAGAAAGAATAGGCTAATAAATGAGAGCGAGAGGGTGATAAGGGATAGAAAGAGATGAATAGATAATTAAATAAGCAGAGGTGGAAAGGACAAAAATCCTTGAAAGGGAAGACGAGATAACGATGAAGAAAAAGACGTAAAAGAGAGGGGGAGTTGGAGAAAAAAGAAATAAAGGGAAATAAATGAGAGTGAGAGGTGGGAGAGAGAGAGAGAGAGATGAAATAAAAAAAAGTAAGAACAAAAAAATTCATATAATGAGAACGATGAAGAGACAGGTTATACTTGCTGTTTTGTTTTTTATTTAATCATTTCACTCCAAGCAAGGCAATAAAGCCACTAAGACACGTGGAGGTTCTGAGCGTTAGAGAATATGACAAAGAAAAAAAACAAATGTGAAAGAACAGTAAGAGAACAGGAATTAAGAAGACAGTAGATAACGATCAACACTACATTTAAATTTTTGAAGATCAAAGTTGACTGGGGAGCAAGAAGCCGGAAGAGAGTGCCACAAGCAAGAAGTGCGGGAGAAGAAACTATTAGCATAGAACTTTCCGGTTACACGTAGCCATTTGAACTGTAAAATGATAAGGCCTTGCCGCTAATCTAGTACTAGGCTTAAATTTATGAAGGCTATCTACCATGAAGGAAATCTCATCAAAACAATTACCATAAAAGTATTTATAGAAAAGGTACAAGAAGCTACGTTACAGCGGTGGATAAGTGACTGAATCCGAGATGCCAGGTCAGAACCAATAACATTGCAGATTCTTCTTTAGACTTTATCAAGAATCTGTCTCTCTCTCTCTCTCTCTCTCTCTCTATATATATATATATATATATATATATATATATATATATATATATATATATATATATATATAGGAGCACCAGACCAGATATGGCAGCAATATTCAAAACAAGAATAAATGGTAGATTTATACCTATGCAAATTAGCTTCAGGGGAAAAAATAATCTAGTTCGACACAGTGTAACAAATTTCCGAGTTGCAAACTTAGCAATTGATTCAATATACTTTCCAGGTGAGAGGAAAACGTTAGACGGAAAAGATGCAATGAGTCACTCTCCTGGAGGTTAGCATCAGCCATACTGACGGAAGGCAAAAAAATGGTTCTCTCACGTATTTAAAAGAGAACAGTTTCGTTTTGTAGGCGTTAAATTAAAAATAAGATTCGTTTTACGGCTTATCAACCTTTCTCCAGGAAATATTTTTTAATAATAATTCTTTAGTGATTCAAGTCTTAGTAATTTACACCTAGGTGTGGGGAGGGAAGAGGTTGATTCATACCATTCTCAAGGGTATTACGACGAAAATTGGAACTCGGCTCTCCGATTAATAATTCCGATTAATCCTCCATTACACCACCCGCACATCCAAGTTTACAGCACCTGTAATCCGAAGCGGTCAGTCATTGAAGTACTTCGGTGATCATACGGATAGATGTCATGAAAATATTTACAGAAATGACAAAGGGAATCCATGCCACAGCCGTGTGAAAGTGACTCAAGTCGAGATGCCAGGTCAGGATCGATAAAATCACAGACCCTTCTTTGGATTTTGTCGAGAATCTCAAGATAAATAGTAGAAGAAAATAAACCAGATATGGCAGCAATATTCAATACCCGAACAAATGAGTAGATTTATTAACGCGCAATATGCATTCTTACGAGAAGAATTGCATGAATCGTGACAATAAGGCAAGTTGATTTTTCACTTTTTCAAGAAAGTGAACATTGAACTTTATGCAAAAGCTGGAATTTCATGTGATAAAAATTAGATTCATAGCTTTTACCAATTTCGAACATTTAGTTTTAAAGATCGTCTGAAAAAATGTACAGAAATACCAAATTTCCGAAGACTTTTGCTTACAAACTGATTTCAAATTTTACTATTTCAACCAAATAAAGTTGATATTTTTTGTATCATATACATTGCATGGAAAATATACCCACTGATCGCGACATCTGTCAGAACGATAAAATATACATTTTTAATATTGCATTATTCCAGAATTTTAAAACATCAGCAGATAGCAATTAATGTCAACAACTGGGCACAAATAGTTATTAATTAAAAATATTAGTAATTAATGCATAATATTATCCATAACTATATGTACAAGAATGTCGTTTTTGATAAAAGTTAAAAATAACCATATATACATAAAAAATGTGTATATTGTCAAAAATTCCTTTTTCCATAATATAACTATTTGTGCTATGTAATATATGCTTATTACCTAAACAATAATAATACTGAATAATTTTTTTAAAACCATTAAAGTATATTTAATCACATCTCCCTAATAGCTATCGAAATCTGTCAAATCAGAATTCTAATTATGAATGACCACAAGTAAAATATGCAATTTTTTACTATAAAAACTGTAAAAAAAATTGTAAAAGATTACAAAAAATGCTACTCAATGAATAAGATATGTTAGATCATAATTAAAAACAAAAAAATAGATAAAAATGTATGCAACGCCATAATAATGTTGGGCAGAAATTATAAGACAAAATGTTTTAAATTTGTATTGCTTATTAAAAACCACACTAAAACGACTGCACTTTATAATACACTAGCAGCATGGCCCGTCGTTGCCCGTGCTTGATTCAAAAATCGTACGACTCATACAGCAATCGCTATCACTTGACTTAAAATATTTTTGGCCTTCCTTGTCTCACACTGCGAATTTTTTCTAAGCTCTATACTAAATATTAAATCTGTTACGAAAAAAGAACTAAACAAAATGAACACAAAACGATCAGCTTTAAAAAAAGGACTCGTAACTGGAAAAACCGAATGAAAAAAGAATGTTAACAACAAATACTTTTTCACACCCAACCCACTTCTGCGGAATCAGAATCAACGTTGAGTTTAAGCAAGCGAATGAGCCAATTGGAGTAAAGTGCCATGCAGATTTAAATTTTTCCCACTTTTGACGAATGCACCTATCGATTTTTTTGCATGCTAGTATTCTAGTTAACATTCGTGTCAGTCAGCTATTGGCTCTCACTCTGGTCAGTAGAAAATGTCCGCAAACTACATGAAAACTGCCGTAGAAGCATGAAAAAATCGGTTATTTCCACTATCTATGGGAGTTGGAAATGCAAAGTCGGTCTTGGCCTTCCTGCCAACTTCTTGGAGCATGTGCATGTAAATTTTGGTGCAAATCTGTCGAAAATTGCGGCCGTGCATTCGTTACACACACACACACACACACACGCACACACATACGCACACATCCTGCCTTTTATAAACAGAAATCATATTGTAACTAAATTGTTCAGTATAACTTTAAAGTAAACGAAGGTCTTATTTGATGGGACAATGATTTAGTAATAATCTTCTTGTGTCATGCATCTTTTCAATATACAATTTGTAAAGCTTCAGTAAATAATAAATTTTATAAGGCTATGCTACAAGGCTTTCACTGATCACCGGAATTCAATTGCAACTCTACGATTTTGAATCTAAACTTAATCTTTAAATTCGTTTCCTCAAAAAAAAAAAAAAAACGCTAACAATTTGGAAAAAAAACTATTTTGTGTTGGTATTTATCATGTCAAACCCCAACTTTTAAATTGAGTGCAATATTTGTCAGTTAGTTATGAGCGATGCGTGGCACACGATTAGACAATCATGTATCTTTCGATACATGATTGACGATGCAGATTTTTTCCTGTAGTAGGCTGCCATTTCTTTCTGCGGCTATAGAACACGGTCTGTCCTGCTATTTACCCATAGCTGTAGAGACAAGAAGAGCATTTATACCTTTCTCAAGAGTATTAGCACGTAAGTGAACGTAATGAATCCGGATTTGGAATTCGAACTCGGCTCTCCGATTCCTCAATCCGAGCCGCTACCTATTACTCTACAGTGCCTACCCCAGTTCAAAAGTTCGTCGACTTAACATCAATAATGAACCAGGTTTCCTAGCAGTAGGCCAGGCAATTAATCCAATATAATCCCTCCACTTTATGTCAGTGGAAAACGTTGTCAAGGAAAAGAGTAGATACAAGTGAGGAGAGAAAAGAAGTAATTTGAGCGTTAGAAAGAAAGAGAGAGTGGGGGGTCTAACGAAAACAATGAAATTGAAACAGAGAAAGTGTGGAGAGGTAAAAGAGAAGAAAGAAAAGGAAAATGTACACACAAAGAGAGAAACGATGCAGTGTGTGAATTTGACGGATGAAATAAAAGACAAGAAAAAGACGGAATGTAAAGCGAAGTGAAGACTGCTTTACATGCTTAGAATATGGCTGCCACATATGACCCAGTGCTATTTGAGCTTCTTTCGTAAAAGACATCTATTGGATTCTTTAGCACACATCATCAGTGATGTCTCTAGCCGAGGTTCATTAGGGGTTTGGGGTCTTTCAACATCATACCCACTCTCCATACTGATTGGGTATCGACTTGTGAACCTTCCTTCAGCTACGAGAATCGAACCCAGTTCCGCAAGCGATACTCATCCAAGTATTCAGATAACCTCGAACAGTACCCCAAGACCCACGACTGCTTTTTATATATATATATATATATATATATAGTTGGATTGATATGAGTTTATGATATATATGGGTTTCACGCTTTTATGATCGTTTAGACAAATATATATTTATATAATATATACGCTTTTAATTTTATAAATATATATATATAAATATTTTATATATATATATATATATATATATATACACTTTTCACACCATTCGACTCTTCTTGGCAATTTAATGTCCAATCGCGGATGACTTCTGGTTCACCACAGAATTCACTCTTCCATAAAAAAATGGAAGGGAACACAGCCACATTTTCTATGTCATGAATATGGCCCAGTGCTATTTGAGCTCCTTGATAAGATCCAAAGAAGAATCTGCAATATTCTTGGTGCTGATCTGGCAACTCGGCTTCTGTCACTTTCCAACCGCCGTAAGGTTGCCTCTCTATGTCTTTTTTTATAAATACTTTCATGGTAATTGTTCAAAGGAGCTCTTCACTATTATTTTGTTTAGTTTCTTGTAAGTAGTTTTGTACATTTTTGTAAACATTCATTGGGGTTAGATTTTTAAATTTGTTGTTTTATTCCCCTCTCCCATAGACAATGAATTGCCAATATGGGGACTAGTTAGGACTTTCATAGAGACAAGAAGGTATTATGGTCAACGTAGTAAGAAAGGTAAGTAAGAATGCGTTGTATTGGTGTTAGGAATATTGTTGTATGTTTGGGTCAGTGTTTGTGGCTAGCTAAGTTTAATGTTAAGACGGAAGAAGACCGTCCTTTTCCCCCCATTCCCCATCTGCCTTGCATCAGCATGGCTGATGCTAACCTCCAGGAAAGTGACTCGTTCCGCATTTCGGGCTAACATTCTCAGCTGACATGAAGTGGAAAGACTATATTGAATCCATTGCTAGGTCAGCTACTAAGAAAATTGTTTCAGTGTGTCGTGCAAGAAAATTTTTTTCTCCAGAATTTATCTTACATATCTATGAGTCTACCATTCGTCCATGCTGAAACGTCGTGTTCATCCGAAACCGAGCGTCCTTGTCCGCCCAAGTCGCCCAGTATTTATATTCTACCTTTTACATATCTATAGGTCTACCATTTGTTCATACTTAGAATATGGTTGCCACAAACGATCCAGTGCGCCTGCTATTTACTTTGAGATCCAAAGAAGAATCTGTATATCTCAGTTCCAGCCACTTTCCCGCCGCTGTAAGGTAGCTTCTCTGTCTTTTCTATAAATAATTTCATGGTAATTGTTCAAATGGACTCTTCGCGAGGGGAATAAATTGCTGTTTTATTCCCCTTCCCTCACAGAAAATGAATTATACATGTGGGACTTGTTGGGATTTTCATAGAGACATTGCGGTATAATGTTGGATGTAGTAAAAAGTTAAGTATGAATTCGTTGTTTTGGTGTAAGGAATATTGTTGTATGTCTGGGTCAGTGTTTGTGGCTAGCTAAGCTTAATGTTAAGACAGAAGAACGTCCTTTTCCCCATTTCTCATTTTTGGCCTCGTGCCACATTTTGTATTTTTTACAAATAAATATCACTCTTCTCTATGGTACCTACAGTTTTCTTTTAAACATTAAGCGCAATACTAGACTGGCATCGAAATCTCATCCATTTACAGTTGAGCTGGCTAGATGTAGCCGTAAATTCTACGCTAACAGTTTCTTCTCTCGCACTTCTCGCTTGTGGAACTCCCTTCCGGCTCCATGCTTTATAGCCAACTTTAATCTGCAAAAATTTTAAATACGATGCCAATCGCTATCTACTGTTCACCTGATTTCTCTTTCTGCTCATTATTAATGTTTCTGTTCCTAATTCTTCCACATTGTTGAAACTTGAATAAAGCATGGAATAATAATAATACAACACAAAATGTACTTAAACAAAATGTATTGACACAAGAACGTGTACACAATATTTACAGATAGTTTGGTATATTCTTGGGAAGACCGTTCCTGTAGAATGGGTTGACTTAATCGCAGTCGGGCAGAGTCTCTGGATTGGATCGCTTCTTCCTCCCCCGTCTTCCCGGTACCAACCATATTTATATGGTCGCTACTCCACTATGTAAATTAGGTGGATCGTACCACAACACACACCCTGTAACTCCTTGTGTCTTAGTGGCTTTACTGCCTTGTTTGGGGTGATTCCAATCAAAAAAAAAAAAAAGAATTGGCGTAGGCGAGCCTTGAAAGAGAAAAATATTTCAACGATACTAACACGTACAGCTGGAGACGTTTCATTATTTAGCCGTCAATGTGTTTGAAGATCGTAAATGCACAGTCCTTTTGTGGGTGAATTGTACAGCCATGCTTCATCAGACATATTTTATAAAAACTTTTTGCATATAGACTTTCGCATATAGCTTTAATCAAAGTGAAAACAGCGATGGATCGCTGATCGAATTAATCGGATTAGAACTGCGTATCAAAGCAGGGACATTTATCAAAACGAAACAAAGCGAAACGATTTATATATGTTTTCGTCGGTTTCTTGTTTTGCGCACCTGCTTGCAAAAGAAATAGTTACGTTCTTTGGCATAAATGTCAGCGATCAATGTTCAAGCCCAGATAGAATTCAGGATTTCGAATGCTGATTTTCTAAGATTGATAAAAGGAGCGTAGTACAATATGCTTCCTCACGTTTCGTTACGTGACTTACGAAACTATGCTTAAATATCATTTGAAAAAAAAATTCTTATTAATACTTTCACAGTTGCATCAATCCTCCTTATGCTGAACAATCTCTTCACAGATGGTGTTTTTCCAAGCGAAGCTTAGATATCGCACAAGGCCGAAAATATGGGGCACACAGTGAGAATCGAACTCACTACTCGGACGTAAATTGATCTAACGAGATAAGCTTGCTAACGATTACACTGCGTCATGGGGACCCAATCTCTTTGTAAATGAAGCTGATAAAAAAAACGTTCAATATCCCCGTATCCCTTAATAATTACCTGACTCCGATTATCCTCTGTCTTTACAAGAGGCAGAAAGTGGAGTACTTGCTGTCATATGTGGGCCGGCACTGCACAATCAGCACTTTGCAGGTTTGATAAAGTCCAAGAGTGTCTCCGTGTCTTTGTGGGTGATGAATTATTTCCTACACAACAACACCGTTCTCACATACAGCCTCTTGCTGATCCGTCGCTATTTCCATGGACGGTATTCAGACGATCTACACTCGATATATCCACAAGTTCTGACCTTCTTTTTCCGTGGATGTGAAGGAGAAGGTGTACTCCAGGAAAATCACAGTTGCAAAACACGTTATTGCATGCATAGAGAGTAAAGAAAGAACTGCGTTATTTTCTGGGGATATGCTAAAAGAGAAGGTGTACTCAATGAAAATCACAAATGCAACACACTTGATTGAATGCATAATGAGTAATGAAAGAATTGACTTCTTTTTCTGAGGATATACCAAAGGAGAAGGTGTACTCAATGAAAATCACAGATGCAACACACTTGATTGAATGCATAAAGTGTAAAGAAAGAACTGACTTCTTTTTCTGTGTATATTCTTAAAGAGGAGATGTATTCATTGAAAATCACAGATGCAATACAATTGATTGAATGTATAAAGTGTGAATGTGCTAAAATTTACGACAATATGGCGTTCTTGCACCGAGTTCACGTGAATCTTGCGTCAAGCTTTTCATCAGAAATGATTAAAATTATATTGAAGGTGATATTTGTTAATATTCCATTCCAGTAATGTTGAAAATTGCATTTTTTGAAAATATGCATTTTTCTTTATGCGTCTAGACTTTAAGGGCACCCTGTATATTAAGAGATTCTTGATAAAAACCCGAAAAGGAATTTGAAATGTTCTGCCATCTTGGCTTCAGTCATTTTCCCACCGCCATAATGTAGCTTCCCAAGGTTTTTCGATGAATACTTTCATGCTGATTGTTCGAATGAACTCTTCGCTATGATACCTAAACTTTATAAATTTAAAGGAAGTACTAGATTGGCGGTTAGGTCTCATCCTGTTATAATTGAAATGGTTACATGTAACCGTAAATTCTATGCTAACGGCTTCCTTTCTCGAACTTCTCGCTCGTGAAACTCTTCTGGTTCAAGTTATGTTTGACCTTCAACAATTTAAATGCAATGTTAATCTTTATCTTCTTAATTCCTGTTTTTTTTTATTATTTGCGTTCTTTAATTCTTTATTTTTTTTCTTTGCTTATATTCTTTCATATTCAGTAACCTCCTGTGCCTTAGTGGTTTTACTTCCTGTCTTGGGGCGAAATGATTAAAAAAATACTTCAATAGAAATTTTATCAACAGAAGGTGGCTTATGCGAATAAAATCACATAATTCCACGTGTTCCTACCTAAGCGCGTTCGTTACACTCTGCCCTTAACTCGGGTAAATACTGGCAGAGCATCATTGCACTAAATGCCAGCGATAGTGTTGGATACGATAAGTACTGTCACCAATAATTACATTCGTAGCTTTTACCAATTTTTGTATATTTAGTTTTAAATATTGTCTGAAAATGTACAGAAATATTTAATTTGCACGGTTTTTTGCTTAAAAACTGACTTCAACATTTTACTGCTTCAAGAATAAATCCATATATATATATATATATATATGTGTGTGTGTGTGTGTGTGTGTGTGTGTGTGTGTGTGTGTGTGTGTGTGTGTGTGTGTGTCTAAAGATATATATATATATATATATAGTTATATATATATAGTTATATATATAGTTATATATATGTGTAAAGAGAGAGAGAGGGGGGTGTAAGACAAGGATATGTCTTCTCACCGGACTTATTTAACCTATACAGTGAGTCGATTCTGAGAGAACTAGAAGTCCTATTAGGATTCATTATTGGTGGCCACAATCGTAACAGCATAAGCTATGCAGATAACACAGTCTTGATAGCAGAGACAGAAAGAAAGCTGCAAAAACTTGTGTGTGTGTAAATATGCAATGACACTTTGATAATTTTGAATCTCTTCATTTGTACCCTCTTACGTCTTTAAATAATAATCTGCAATCATGTTTATGATTGCTATTCCAATGTTCAGCTTAATTTTTGCCTGAATTTATGGGAATGAGGAGTTATCATTATTTACATTATTTGGACTATTATCATCTTTGTTATTATTATCACGATAATATCAACAAGGATTAAGTCATTTGTTCATCATCATCATCAAAACTGTTTCGACTTGAGGTCTCATCTTCAGTGACATTGTATACTGATTCGACAATATTTTGTCAGCCTTCTTTGTCCTCTGCGAATTTGTGGATTCATTGCAGATTTTCCTTGATTTTAAACTTCTCCAAAGGAAAAGTGGGATCTTTCGGACTTGTTCTTTAAATGTATCTGATCAGCGTTGTGACTATGGTGGTTCTGGAATAACCTCTGAACTTTTTGAAGTCAGTCTTTTCAAAGTAAATCTCCGTAATGATGTGGAAAGTTCAATAGCATTTTCCGAATATTGTCTTTCTCAGTATGCAGCGTCTTAAATAAATTAAAGTTAAATAAGTAGTTACTATATGGCAGCTATTAACTACTCCGCCAAAAAAAAGACATTAGCCCGAATATAAATAATGCAAATATTATTACGTTTAAATATTTAATGATATAATAATGGAATTTCTACGCTTAATTTAAACCAAGAAACGTATTTAGTCATTAAATCAAGAATTATGACACCTCAGAAAAATTCAAAACTTAGGAAAGACCTGAAACTTTCAAGGGTACTACGAGTAATTTTTTTTTTTTTTTTTTGTATATATGCTTTTAAGTTATTAATGACTAGCAGCAGAGCCCGGCGTTGCCCGGGAATGTAACAGTAAGAGATAGATCAAGTATTGACCATCATAAAGACTGAAAAATAAAATTGACAAAGATTATTGTTTAAGGTTGACGGACACACATGTCTTATTTAGTTCTTTTTTTTTTTACGAATTGGTCAAACCTAAACTCAAACAAAAACATTGTTTTCAATCGTTATGAGTCTACCGATTGAAAAGAATTTTATTTTAAACAACTGTCTTGTAAATGGAATTTTTAAAGCATTCTGAATGTAAAAATAAAGAAAAAAGTGTTCAAGACAATAAGAAACACTACCTGCCAAAAAAAAAGTGAAGTTTTGTTGAAATCGGTTGAAAAATGTAGGAAATCCGATTCCATATATAAACGAACACACACACACACACACACACACACACACACACACACACACACACAACCTGGGTTTTATAATAATTATAACTCGATATGAGTTGTCCCCACTTCATTCTGGCGACAGTGATGCCTCTTAATCGTGTTTTCAAATTGATTTCGTGCAAAAACAATTGTGTTTTTCCAATTCTTGGTGCTGTCAGAACCACCGCAAGGTAATTTTACATAGTCCTGTGTTTTGTTGAAATCGGTTGAAAAATGTAGGAAATCCGATCCAATATATAAACGAACAGACACACACACACAACCTGGGTTTTATAATAAGTA
This sequence comes from Acanthosepion pharaonis, assembly GCA_903632075.3. Lineage (NCBI taxonomy): Eukaryota > Metazoa > Mollusca > Cephalopoda > Sepiida > Sepiidae > Acanthosepion > Acanthosepion pharaonis. The sequence goes on from CAHIKZ030005617.1 coordinate 794,090, forward strand.
TGATTCTATCGGTATTTGCGTTTCACAGTCTCCCTGGTCCATAACATATGCTTGAAAAACGAACACTCCCTTTAGAGAAGAAATCGATCAAAATATTCATAAACTTTGATTTTCTTTTCGTTATTTCCACCTTTTCTTTCCATAATGGAAGCACTTAGATTCTATTCACGTGTTGCAAATTTGTACAAAGTCAAGCATGTGTTAAAAGACTGCAGATCTGCCTGATTTCAAATAGTCCATCCCAAGACTATTAATTATATTTTAACATATTCCTGTTTCTAACTTTCTGATCGTCAAATTATGACTTAGTATTAGCAGGTCATTTTATTTCATTTCAAAGCGAACGACTGAAGTCTGTCTTGCGAAATTCACGTCTTTAATTAGGGATTTAATTTAATTTTTGAGGTAAATGAAATCTTTTCTATTCAGTTTCAAGGTTGGTGAGTGCTGGAATTGTTTGTTTTGATTTTCAATAAATTTTGTTTATAATTTTCAGTAATTAAATGCTTTGTTTTAGAATGTTCACAGGAGCCGGGAGGACATTTTCTGGATCTATATAAATAAAGCGACAGTGCACGTGTGTCCGTCCGTCCGTTTTTCGATCTCGACGAATCATAAACAACCTGAAATAACAGGTAGTAGCTACTGTAGTTACACGTGATTAGAAATTAAATAAATAAATCATTTAAAGATAAATTTAAATATCGAACAGAGTGAAAGGTTTAAAAAAAAAAAACATACTTTATTAGAGGTTTAAATTTAATTTCGCTTTTCGTCGCAATTGCAACTGATATCGTAATTAAAACTTAAGGGATTGGGTACTTTGCTCAAATGTTTTTTTTTTTCTAGCACACGTACTGTGACGTATTCGAAATATTACGTAGTTAGAGTTCCCTAATGTCTTTTAAGAGTGAATTTATATGAATGGATCATAAATAATGTTGATTTTAAAAGAAAATAAAAATTGCGCGCAAAATAAATGTAGTAAACCAACTACGGAGATCAGTTGCGTATACGAAGAAAGATTATGCCGAATTAAGGAATCGATAAAGATAAAATAATTTTATTATTTCTAAATTCTTATAACTTTTACGTAAATAGGACGCTGAAGGCCAAAGACCCAAAAGCTCTTCGCATGAGTTAGCCTAATTAGTTCGCCTAAAAGGCGGTTTCTAGGCTAGAATTTAATAAGAGAAATGGTTGGAATAAAGATATCATGGATGGATTATTCTCCAAAAGAGAATAATAGTACCGGCCCGTCTATCTGAAATGAATTTATTTTTAAATTCTATAAATCTTCAAGATGCAGGCGATCACAGGCCTCCATGGTTTCCTTTTGTCTATTATCTGTGAATTGCCATGTCTTTTTGAGAATATAGTCCTGAGTATGACGATAAACTACATTTGGCAGCAAGGCCTCTGATCGGGAGATTGGAGCTTTTGATGTGCGTGGAACCACCTCTTAATTGCTAGTTCTGGGTGCGACTATAAACTACAATCGGCAGCAAGGCCTCTGATCGGGAGATTGGAGGTTTTGAAGTGCGTGGAACCACCTCTTAATTGCTAGTCCTGAGTGTGACGATAAACTACATTCGGCAGCAAGGCCTTTGATTGGGAGATTAGAAGTTTTGATGTGCGTGGAAACACCTCTTAATTGCTGTTGTTCCCAGGTCTACCCTGACCGGGGCTGATAGAACCTTTTAGGGTCTCAGCTATGGGTAAATAGTAAAACTCCAAACAAACAAAAAAAAACACTATGAAAACATAAAATTATATATTGTAAAATTACCAGCAATACATTTTTATATTGTAAAATGACCAACAATACCTGCTTATAGTAAAATGACCGGCAATACACATTCTTATATAATTAAAAACAATACATTTCATAGGAAAATGATCAGAAATACATTTCATCTGTAGTTGAAGACTGTCTATATTTCTAAGATGAGGCATAGTAATAATTTATATTGTTCGGAATGTTGTCCGTATTTTGCCATATTCACAATGTTTCGGCTGCTGTATGTGATTGGAATTTCGAACTGAACCCTTTACCTCGTTCACCGGGGTATATTCTTCTAGTTCCACGTGCCATTTCTATTTCGGATGCCGTAGTTATCTCCCTTTAACTCACCTGTCCAAGTTTCCGTTTACTGTTCCAGTAGCCAGATATTAAACACAACTATTTGGAACTAACCAACGCTTTTATAGACTGCGTCATGTGTCCTGTCCTTAAGGTATATAAATGAGGCATCATGAACACGTTGTGCATGAATTGTTAAAATTAATGTCTCAGTAACTGTTTTTACCAGAGCTCATATTGCAATTTTTGTTGTTATTATTACTTATCTCGAACACACCATATTACTGGTTCCCATATTGCATTCATTTCTATGCTTGGTCGGCTCAGGAGATTTTTGTAGCCTAGCATATGTGCTGATTCCATAAGTTTTCATATTTTCCAGTGATGTTCTCTCTCTACTATTTCAACCTCATCCTACTGGGGGCGGTTTTCTCTCCCTGATCACGTATACGTCGTCTCTTCGCGTTGTTTTTCTCTTCCGACCGCATTTTCCTTTACGCTTTGGACTGATGGAACCACTTTGTTTCTTCGCCTTGATGACACGACTAACAGTTGAAAGGCTGACATCAACAATATCTCTCTAAGGCTTGCCAATGTGTTCGTGCAGCGTTACAATTTTCGTTCGCTTCCTTGAAGTAACGTCCAGCGAAGACAATAGTCGTAGGACAACTAATCGACAGTCGAGACAAGAGTGTCTGGGCGTGATAAAGTTCAGATGCAATCACGTTTGACGCAATTTTTTTCAAGGCCAAAGAAATCTCATCATGCACCCCGAAAATAGATTCATATTACTGCACACTACTGAAAATGATCTAATCAGAGATAAAAACAGGAATCGATTGCATCATGTCACTCCAGTGGGTCTAAAACTGACCGTATGGTGAAAGAAAGGAAACTAAAGCTGTTGTATAGCTATCTAATTATTACTCTATACGGTGGAGTAATGGATAACGGCTGGGATTGAGGAATCGGCGGAGCCGAGTTCGAATTCCAGTCGAATCCATTACATTCACTTACGTGCTAATACCCTTGGGAAAGGTCTGAATCCTCTTCTTCTCTCCCTCTCAGCTATGGGTAAATAGGAGGGCAGACCGGGTTCTATAGCCTTGGATGGCAACTGGTTTACTTAATACTTTGCTTAGGTTTTGGAAGGCATTTTTGCTTATTTCAGTGAGCCTTCGGATTTCAGTGTCACACTTACTGTCTTGTGTTAAAACACTTTCCAGATATTTAAATTTTTGTACATGTTTAATTTTGGTGTCCCCAATTTGTAATTTGTATGTTGAACTGTCCCTTTTGCTAACAACCATGCATTCTGTCTTTTTAGCAATGAATGTTTAACCCTTTCTTCTTGCTTTACTTCATTACCTTCTGTAAAAGTTTTTTCAGTTTTCTTTCTGTGTCTGCTATCAGCACTGTGTCATCTGCGTATCTAATGTTGTTAAGTTTGTGGCAGGCAATAATAAATTCTGGTAGGACTTTTAATTCTATTAGAATCGCCACGCTGTATAAGTTGAATAAGTCCGGTGAGACGAGACATCCTTGTCTTAAATCCCTTTCTATCTTTGTATATTTACTGAACTAATTTCCTATCAGTACGAAGGCTTTTATTCGTTGTGGATTATTCTAATATCCTTCCCAAATATTTCAAACTTCCATGAGTTCTTTGTGACATAAAATTCCGTCTAGTTCCGCTACTTATTCATTTTGCTTAATACTGATTCCACTTCAGATTTTAATATTCGTGTCCCTTAAATATTTCTGTGTATTGACGGTTGATCACTTTCGTTTTGGAAGCATTATCCGGTATATTCGTTCCATCTCTGAACTATTTTTTTTATTTCTCTAATATCAATGTCCCGTTCTTGGATTTTATGCATCCTGTTGATGAGCATGTCTTCTGCCCCCTTTGTGATAATCATTCTTTCTATTTCTGCACATTCTTCGTTGAGTCATTCCTCTTTAGCTTGCCAGTAACTCTTCCTTATTTCTTTCTGTAGTGTTCTATATTTTCTGTGTATTGACGGTTGATCACTTTCGTTTTGGAACCATTCTCCGATATATTCGTTCCATCTCTGAACTATTTTTTTTATTTCTCTAATATCAGTGTCCCGTTCTGCAACAGAAGGGAAATTATATTACATAACAATTCAGTACTGTTTTCTTCTTTTCTATGATTTTTTCCTGTTTCTTAATACTTTGCTTAAGTTTTTGAAGGCTTCTTTTACTATCACAATACACCTTCGAGTTTCACTGTCACAATTCCTGTCCTCTGTTAAAACACTTTCCAGAGATTTAAATTTTTGTACATGTTTAATTTTGGTATCCCCAATTTGAAATTTGGATGTTGGGCTGTCCATTTTGCTAGCAACCATACATTCTGTCTTTTTAGCAATTAATGTTTAACCCTTTCTTGCCGCTTTTCTATCTTTCTGTAGAAGTTCTTGTAGTTTCCTATCCGTGTCTACTATCAACACAGTGTCAGCGACATATCTTATGTTAAGATTGTAGCCGTCAATAATGAACCCTGGCAGGACTTCTAATCCTCTTAGAATCGATTCAATGTATAGATTGAATAAGTCCAGTGATGCTTTCTTCGTTGCTAATGATTTTTTTTCTGTTTCTTAATAATTCGCTGTTAAAACACTTTCTAGATATTTAAATTGTACTTGTTTGATTTTGGTATCCCCATTTTGTAATTAGCACGTTTGTCTGTTCCTTTTGCTAGCAAACATGTCAAGTGAATAAATTTTACATTATTTAGATTACTCTTTGTCGCCATATTTATTACAACATTTCGGCCGTTGTACGCCCTGGCCTTCTTCAGGTGGTTGGAATGTCGAACTGAACCCTTTATTTCGCTCACTGGGGTAGACTGTTCTAGTTCCACGTGCCATGTTTAATGGATGTCAGTTATAAGTTATCTCCTGTTAATTTCCCTCTGAAAGTTCTCCACTGCCTTAACTGTGTATTGAACTCACACTCTTTGGGTCCTGTCACTGGATCTAACTAACGCCTATATCCACTGTGCCATGAGGACATCTGTGTATGAATTTCTGGGTATTATAAACCTAATGTCTTCAGCAACAATTTTTTACCAGTGCTCATATTGCAATTTTTGCTGTTATCATTCCATGTTTTTACCAGAGCTCATGTTGCAACTTTGTTGTTGTTATCGCTTTTCTCTGGCACTCCTTATTACTGATTCCTATATCGTACTCATTTCTATGCTTAGTCGTCTCAGGAGATTTTTGTGGCTTAGCATATGTGCTGATTCCTTAAGTTTACGAATTTTGCAATGGTTTTCTTTGTCTATAATCTCAACCTGATCCCACAGAAGGCGGCGATCTCCCTTCTCTCTCTCCATATGTGGTAAACCACGCCTGATTTTTCCACTTCCCCTCGTGTTACAGCTTTCTGGTGTTCTTGAAGCCTAACCTTAAAGGGGCGGCCTGCCTCCCGTTTATATTTCTTTCCGCAGTTGCACGGGATAGCGTACACACAGTCTTTATATAGTCAGATACTGAATAAAAGATAATATTGCCTTATTACAGTGTCTCCAGAGAACATCACTTGTACATCAACTCTCTTTGAGACAAATATGACACAAAGAAAATATTTCCCGATAATTTGAAATATACTTTGAGGAAATATGGTCCCAATATAATTAAACAGTCAAATGAAAAAAAATGGCACACTACTCTAAATGTACAGCTAAGAATTTTTTTTTTCTTTGCATCTACTTTGTGAAGAAAATTTTATTTTTCGTATACAACGAAGAATTCTCCAAAGAAGATAAAAGTTAAATTGGTCTCCCAGAATAAATCCGGCAAGTTCCAACAAACCATAACAATGGAAACATATTCTTGTGATGATGTCAGAAAATTCTTTACCTAAACATATATTTCCCATGCGCGCTAATCAGACGCCAATGCCGTTTCAAAGCATCTAATGAAAAGAAAGCGGAACATGAATTGAACTGAGCCATTGTCAGGAAACTATAAATATAGAAGCATACGAATTATGTTAAATCTTTGCTGCTTCCCAGGCAGAGAATATAAAAAGTCACTAGTTACGCAATCTTGAACATAAAAATATGCACACATCTACATATACACACACACACCTCAGAAGGGCAAATCGACTTGCCGAGTTCGATTTCCAGTCAAATCCGTTGCGTTTCCTTTCATGCAAATATCCTTGGTAAAAGTACGAATCCATTAATTATCTCCTCAGTTATGAATTCAGATAGTAGGTTTAAATAATTTCTCTTCCGTTGAGGTGATAACCAACCTAGGAGAAGGACACACCTGGATTTAAAACCAGCCTGAAGAAGCATAGATCCGTGCTCTAGACAGAGTACACAAGCTTTACCCGCCCCTCACAACACCCCAATGAGTTACAAGACTCGTGATATGACGTCACACCCATACATACATGCACTCAGAGAAACAAAACGCAAATTACATACACATATACCCACACAACATATATAAAAAGGGCAGCTCAAAAGTCCAGGTAATTGTAACAGAATGATCAATATTTTTCAATCTCTCAAACAGCCTACAGTTTTTCGTGTCTCGCAAGATTATTCACATATCTCTCGAAGTCACTCCACCAGAAAATGAAACACAAATTTCTATCGATTTGTTGTATCCTTAAAGAGGCTACAAACAGACAAAGGTGGTACTCAAGTGAAGGAACAGTAAGGCAAAGACTTCGAACAGCACATCCGTAGACGAAACTCCAACTAATTGCAGAAGCAAAGGTTATTTACCTTACCTCCCCCGCAGAGTTAGGATGTGGCACAAGGGCGTATTTTAATGCGGAGAAAAAACCGAGCCCGTAGACTCGGGTAAAATTCCCCGTAAAAAACGGGATCGGGTAGCTGTCTACCACTCCAGACGAGACTCTGCCCTTCGACATAGCCTCGCCTGTGTTCCTCTCTGCCAGAAGGCAGAGAATTCAACCAGCATAGCTGCTCAAATACACATATATATATATATATATATATATATATATATATATATATATATATATATATATATATATGTGTGTGTGTGTGTGTGTGTGTGTGTATATATATATATATATATATATATATATATATTGATAGGAGTGGGAGGGTGATTTATAAACAGTGGCTGCTGCTGCTAATGCAATACTCTTCTACTCGAATCGAGCTCTCCTACCTACTAACGTCTTTCGCATAGTAAAAACATTAAAATTTCCCTTTCGTTCTGCCGTGCGACGACAGCTTGGGGTTAGAATCTGTGACTGATGCCAAATCGGTCGAGTGTCGATCCCGGATTGAAGCAATCGGATATCTACTTGCACTGATGAGCTGGATACAGGGAAACAGTATGACTGTGGATAATCATATATATATATATATATATATATATATATATATATATATATACACATATATATATATATATATATAGAAACAATGCTACATTATATATATATATATATATGTAGAAACAATGCTACATTAATGCACTCATATTTCGATGTGTATCAACACATCTCATCAGCTGTTACTAAATGATTGATTATTACAATTGTTAGGATATAATTACATACAACCTCTTTCCCGCGAAAAAAGAAAGAAAAGAAAAAGAGCAAGAAAGAAAGATACAACGTGTTATGTTGATAATCGGTTCAACCAATCAAATTCGCCTATGCTAAATAAGAGGCCATGAAACAGTCAGTTATGTACCATGCGTGATCATGTATCGAAAGATACATGTCTGACGAGGCAGATTTATTATTTTTGACAACGAGGTTAACAGTTTTAATTCTATTTTTCCTGACTGCAGTTGTATATTTCTTTATAATATTTCTGAGTGTAGATTCTGCTTGAAACCACTGTACTCTAGAACCTTTTTTTCCCAGAGGCGTAAGTTTGTAAGCCTCTGGCTAGTCTATCGCTATTTCCATTGAAAATGTCCAGAAAAACTACATTCTTTAGTTCCACTAGTTCTAACCATCACGGCTAAAGCCTGCCATACCACGCCTATTGTAGCGAATCACCGTCATTCCCTTTGTATTCCAATCGAACAGCTTTTTCCTACGAACATTGTTAGACAGACTCCCAAGAGGATGCTTCCCCAATCACTACAAACTTAGCCTGTTCAATTCTAGTGCTAACTGTTATCTTCCTCTCATATCCCCATAAAGTCTGCCTTTGTAATCCTGTACCTTGAGGGACTCTTAGGCCTTACTCTGGTTGAACGTTATTGTAAAAAAAATAATAAGTCACAGATAATAAAGAAAAAGGAATCTGTGTACAGCCATAAGTGTCAACGTCTTGAAGAGGTGT
>CAHIKZ030005617.1:807500-822500 GCA_903632075.3 Acanthosepion pharaonis
CTTGATGGTTCTCGAATGAATTTTGAAAATGGAAGCCAGAGTATGAATATTGGTACCATTACTGAAGGCATTAATGATCTTTTTCCTCTCTTCATTGCTCAGTTGGGAAGACATAGTGGGGCTGAAACAAATCGATTTTAACCTGTTCTCTTTTTAGCTGAATAACTCAAAGATTATTTCAGTGATTCTTACGACAAATGGTGTCAAGATGGCTAGACGGCTTATCTGAAAACGTGGAAAAAATGAAACTCAATTAGTTTAGTGTCTTTTTAGATAAACATTTTGTGGGATGGACAATTATCTCATGCTGTTACACGATTTGGACCCGGTATATATATATATATATAGAGAGAGAGAGAGAGACAGACAGAGACAGAGACAGAGAGAGACAGAGAGACAGAGAGAGACAGAGAGTGAGAGAGAGAGAGAAAGGAAGAAAAAAGTAAGAAAGAAAGAAAGAAAAATATGTTAATTTTAAGGTTGATTATTAAATCCTGTAACATTAAGTATCGCCAAATTAGGGTCTTGATATTTTGATTCAAACCGTAAAACTGGCATTTTAATTCTGCAACCAAAGATTGCATCGTGCATGAAACTCAAAGTCGTACTAGAGGGCGATATATATATTTTTAATATATATATATAGATATATATATATATTTATATATATATATATATATATATATATATATATATATATGTTAGGTACCTCCACTATTTCGGCATAAATTTTCTATATTGAAGTTTAAATGAATTTTTAAAACGAAAACATTCTTGAAGATTTCATTTTAGCTTTAATTGAAAGTTTAATAATTAAATTTACGATTTCTATTAATTAAACAATTTGGTGTATTTCAGATAGAAACTATGAACATTTGATTGTCAAATTTAATTTCAAATTTTTAAATTTTCTTAAAAACGGCCATTTTCTTAATTTTAAGAAATTTGTAAACGAACACAAATTTATCGATTTTTAAAATATTTAAAAAAATTCTGACATGTTATTTTAGTAAAATTAAAAAATTTAAAGTTAAAGTAATCTGATTTCAAAGAAATCTTTGTTACTTATAGCATAAAAAAATAATATACAACCAATTATTAACGAGCGGTCCTGTTCATCTGTTCGAACTATTGATGATGGTTGAATGACGAGCCGATGACAGCTACTACTGATGACCATAAATGACATAATTTTTAAGTCTGTGTTTTTAAAAAAATTATTTTATTTGAGTATGACACACACTAATGGAAATACAATTTATAAAATAAAATTATTTAGTGAAATAGTAAATGAAAAAAATAAAAAATAATTTAAAATTTAAAGTTTACACTTTTAAAGCTGAACGGAAAATACAACCTGTAAGAAACGAAATGTTTTGAAAACGTCACGTAAAGGGACAAAACCCTTAGATCACGTGACCTTGTTATAATAATGGCAATTTCTGTATATCATACATGGAAATAAGGAATGTATTAAGTAAAAAAATACAACATAAAAAATTATTTTTAAAAAAGTAGCTCAACAAAATTTATTAAACTTAGCAATTTTGGATTCGTAAATTTTTTTCTACTTAATTACTACATAATATCGAGGAGCCCTCCAAATACAGAGCTTTACACGATGTTAAACTATTATAAATTATTATAATTAAAATTTCTTAAAAAACGAAAAAATTTTGTAAAATTAATTATTCATCAGAAAAAATTATTTCTTCAGGCAATGTGTCCTTATTATTACTTATTTACAAAAAGCAATTAAAAGCTTTTCTAATTAAGTAATGTCATAGTTTTATTAGATTCATTATTTTTCAATTCAGACAAGATTTTCAGTTAGATAGCTCAAATTTGAAAATAAAAAGTAGGTTATTTACCATCTCCAAAGACTCCTTCTTTTAACAAAAAAATAAAATTGAGGGGCCAAAAAGGTTTTGGGCGAAATTTCATGAAATTAACTAAGTGGGTGGTAACATATTTAAAAAAAAATATTTTTTACCAAAACTTTCTAAAAACAAAATATTTCAAAAATAATTTCATTCATTTGTGAATAAGTTCTGAAAATTTCATTAAGATCGGACAATTATTTTATTTTTACAAGAATTTCCAAATCAATATGTTTTCAACGGTAAAAAAACGCAAAAAAAATTGTTATTTTAAACGTCACCGCGATGACGTAAACAAAGACGACTTTAACCAAAATTTCGAACGTGTTAGAAAATATTAAAATTTCAAAAAATAATTAAAAATACTTTTTTCTTTTATCTAAATAATAACATAAGCATTTTGACGATAATATTTTATTTTCTTTAAGTTTGTGGCATTTTTCATTTACGCTATGCTGTTTTTCCATGAAAACGGTGGACATATATATATATATATATATATATATATATATATATATATATATATATATATATATATATATATATAGAGAGAGAGAGAGAGAGAGATAGATAGATAGATATTAATTAGTATATTTATATATATATATATATATATATAGAGAGAGAGAGAGAGAGAGACAGTTGATAAATTTGATGATATATTTGATGATATATATTCGTGACCTAGCATGAAACAGTCTGTCGCCTCTGAGTGTTGACTTCAATGTTCATATATATATATATATATATATATATATATATATATATATATATATATATATATATATATATTATTCTAGTTAATAATGGTGGGAAAATTTTTTAATAAAATTTAATATCTTAATGTAGGTACGTATTAGGCTAAATAATTTTCTGCCGTATTTTATGGTCATTTTTTTCTTTTCAGTGTAGATTATTATTTAGGTTTTTGTGATGAAGCCGTATTTGTCAAAAAATTATTTTTTGTTGTTACGCTTCTTTTGTTAAACTTATGAGAAAAAGGCTGGTCACGCGTCGTCAATCGGACAATACGCCCAATTGTTGTAGAGTTACACAATGGCAGCTTTTGTCAAGCTGCACTTCTCAGCTTCCAAGACAGATCAGTTCTTTTGAAAATCGTCAACGCAACCCACAAATCTTGTCAGATCTATCAGAATATCGCGAAACTGATTTGATCGATTTGCTTTTTTACGGCTTATCAACCTTTTGAGATTTATTTACATCCGAAACATATTTTCAATCGCAGGAGTCATTATTTTGTTGCCAGAGACTATTGCCTTATAAATTTTTACGAATTACGAAGAAGTACTACTATTTAACAAGTAGCCGAAGGATAGAGATGAGTTCGTACCATTCCAAAGTGTGTTTCCGTATTAGTGAACCTGACTCAAATTCGAACTCGGCTCTTCGATTTCATCACTTCACCAAACAAATCCACTAATATCAGGCAAAATAAAAAATACCATATAAGTGTGGATCAATATACTGCTAGCCTATTAAGTTTTTATTTGCTGAATTTGGAACCGAAATTCCCAGTGTATAATTTTGATTTAATATCAGAGAAAAAAATACCATATAAGGGTGGATCAATATGGTGCTAGCCTATTGTTGTGCGTGAATATGAAAAGATCCAATTGAAAATATGTAGACAAAACTTGTCTAAACTATTCAATGAAACATATCTCATTGAAAAATATGTATGCAATATATATATATATATATATATATATATATATATATATATATATATGACATAAGATTTTATATATATATATATGCATTACATAATATTTACCCACATACACACACACTCATATATATATATATATATATATATATATATAAAGAAATATAGTCTTAAGGAGTGCTATATTTATGGGATAAAGTGCTCAATATCAGAGATAGAGCGTGTAAATATAAAAGTGAACATAGAAGTCAACACTTACAGGCGACAGTCTGTTTTCATGCTATATGCAATCGTCAGGCCACGTTTGCTGTTATTTTTCTCGGCTATTTATATATATACGGGTTAGTGGTGCATTGTGGGTATTCTATTATGGCGGTTATTTTTACCGGAAGTCGCTTTTGTTCATTTATTTGGGTCCAGTTATATTGCTCGTTTTTATTTATTTTTTTATTTTTTTTTTTTTTTTTTGTTTTATTTTATTTATTTATTTATTAACGTAGTAAAAATTTGTTTATATCACGTATTTAACAGTTTTGTTATGGTTTGAGAATTTAATTAAAGCTATTTGTTCAATTTTGGGGTTGGTTGTTGTAGTTCATTCTAACTATTATTTTTTTTGGCGGGAACAGTTTTTTAATTTGGGATTGGTTTGCCTATTTATTTACTTGGATAATTTAGGTCAATTTATTTTTATATTTTCTCTTTTTGGTTTTCGGTTTTTAAGCAACATAGTACTTATTTATTTATTTTATTTATTTATTTATTTTTGTTTTTTTTTATTAATATTGTATTTGTTTTTATTTTATTTTTTCCGTTTTTCATTTTTTAGGTTACGTAGTAAAAATTTATTTTCATGCCTGCATTTTGAGATTAGTTCGGATCTTTTATTTAATAATTTATTTTTGGTCTGGGAAAGTAATGATAGCTATTTTTTTCCTCAAGCAAAGTTTGCAAGTTTTTGATTGGTTGTTGTAGGCTGATGACTTTTTCCTTATCTTCCAAGATATTTTTGGTGTGATGTGCGTTTTGTTTTTTATTTCCCAGATATACTTAGAAAGCATAGTACTGTTCGCATATTTACTATTTGTGAACGATGTTTTGTGTGTATAATTTCTTTGCTTCCAGGGTCCTTCAGTTACTCCTATGTATACTTTTTTTTTTTGTTATCTGGTGATTTTATCGTGGCTTGGTATATTACGTTGTTTTGTAGACAATTTCCGTTTAATGGACATTCGTTCTTTATTCTGCAGTTGCACGTGGGTTTAATTTGTTCGTGTGGTTTGTTGATAATTTTCCTATTGTGCTTTTTTATTATTTGTGCCATGCTCTCGGTGCAGCTGTAGCTGATTTTTACTGTATTTTTGTTGAATATCTTGTGTAAGGTGCTTGATTCTGGGAAGTGTTTGTGTAAGAGTTTGAAGAATATTTTTCCTACGTTTGTTTTTACGTTCTTGCTGTACGGTGGGTTGAACCATATGATATTTCTTCTCCTGTTGGTATTTTTTTGTATTCTGTGGTGAGTATGTGAGTATTGCTGGGAATCCGCTATCTTTTAGGGCCGTTTCATGGTCTTTTTTTTAGCTTTGTTAAATAGGGGATTCATTGGAGGAATTGTCGGAGAGCCTGCGGTTAATCGATTTTGGTATCTGTTTGATTATAGAAGGCGGATGGTTGGAAGATGTGTATGTAGAGTGGTTTATCGTTAGGTTTTCTGTATGGTTTATATGTGCCTTTCTTAGGTTGAAGGTCACATCTAGGAAATCTACTTCGTTTAGGTTTTTTTTTATATCTATGTCGAATCCGTTATTTTAAAAATCTTTATTATTGCTTTTCTAGTTTTGTCTGTGTTTTGTTTGTTACAGTTTCTTAAGATTATGAGGCCGTCGTCCCTGTAGAGTCCTGTGTCATTTTCATCTATTATTTTGCTCAGTTCGTGTAGTAAGTAAATGCCTATGATTTCGCATGCCTCTGCACCGTCAAAGCTTCCCATTGTAGTGTCAAATATCCCATCTTTTCTTTATCCATGCTTCTTCATTGTGGAATAATAATGATTTACGGGAGTGCTTAATGATGTTGATTTCGCTTGGTTTTATTATTATTTGTCTCTGAGCTAAGTCGATGGCCTTATCTAGCATACGTTCTGTTATAGATGGGTAAAATTCTTTTATGTCTAATTGTAGGAATTGGCAATTTTGTTTGTTATTTATGTTGTGGAACCAGTCAATAGTTGCTTTCGTATTTTTCCACTGGTTTACTCCTAATTTCTTCCTAAGTTCAGAATTAATTTTTCGAGTATCGTTTTACTTATTTCATCTAGTTCGTTTTTTGGTTGGGTTTATGAGTCTGCATGCAGGATTAGTTTTGAAATTTTCTTTTTATGGTTTTTAGTGTGATAAAGGCTCGTGCCTTGCTAATACAATTTATTCGGTCATCTAGGTCTAATTTTTGGACGATTGTTTTAGCTTCCATATTGATATCGTGTTCTGTTGTTTGGGGTGCCTTTTTGTATGTTTTGGTTATGTTGTTCTTGAGTAATTTATTGTGTGTAGAAGGGCTTAGTTTGTATAAATTTTCGTTTTGTCAGCAGCGATAAATACACTTGCTGAATTGTTTATTTTAGTTATATCTGCTTTTTAGTTTTTTTTTTGGAATGCATCTTGTTTTTATGGAATTTTATGTTTCTAACTAGGTCAGTTAAGTCTTTCTCGAAATCGTCTAATTCTTTTTTTGTTGTGGGGGCATTTTTTGTTTTGAAGCCGTATTTTTCCTTCTTAAGTGTGTTATTGTGAAGGTCCTGATTTAAAAAGTGGACTTGCCATCTCATTCTTTTTAGGAAACTTTCTTTTTTTTTTCAATTAATTTTAGTTTATATATAGTAGGGGATGGGATGGGTATGTTTTAGGAGAAGTCGAGGTTAAATTTTTCCATGTCCATACTGTGTTATAAATGTAGCGAGAGTGCTCTACTGTTTACCAGGAGCTGAATATAAAGAAATATAGTCTTAAGGAGTGCTATATTTATGGGATAAAGTGCTCAATATCAGAGATAGAGCGTGTGATAACGAAGAAAAAGTATACATAGGAGTAACTGAAGGACCCTGGAAGCAAAGAAATTATACACACAAAACATCGTTCACAAATAGTAAATATGCGAACAGTACTATGCTTTCTAAGTATATCTGGGAAATAAAAAACAAAACGCATATCACACCAAAAATATCTTGAAGATAAGGAAAAGTCATCAGCCTACAACAACCAATCAAAAACTTGCAAACTTTGCTTGGAGGAAAAAATAGCTATCATTACTTTCCCGACCAAAATAAATTATTAAATAAAAGATCCGAGCTAATCTCAAAATGCAGGCATGAAAATAAATTTTACTACGTAACTAAAAAATGAAAAACGGAAAAATAAAATAAAACAAATAAAATAATAAAAAACAAAAATAATTAAATAAATAAAATAAATAAATAAGTACTATGTTGCTTAAAAACCGAAAAACAAAAAAGGAGAAAATATAAAAATAAATTGACCTAAATTCATCCAAGTAAATAAATAGGCAAACCAATCCCAAATTAAAAAAAACTGTTCGCCAAAAAATAATAGTTAGAATGAACTACAACAACCAACCCCAAAATTGAACAAATAGCTTTAATTAAATTCTCAAACCAAAACAAAACTGTTAAATACGTGATATAAACAAATTTTTTACTACGTTAATAAATAAATAAATAAAATAAGAAACAAAAAAAAATAAAATAAAATAAAATAAAATAAAATAAAATAAAAAATAAATAAAACGAGGAATATAACTTGACCCAAATAAATGAACAAAGCGACTTCCGGTAAAAAATAACCGCCATAATAGAATACCCACAATGCACCACTAACCCGTATATATATAAATAGCCGAGAAAAAATAACAGCACACGTGGCCTGACGATTGCATATAGCATGAAACAGACTGTCGCCTCTAAGTGTTGACTTCAATGTTCACTTTTTTATATATATATATATATATATATATATATATACAAATGAAATAATAAATGAAATGAGAACGAATCAAATATAAATTCAAAGGTTCACAACATTAATTTTAAATAGGGCTATATATATATGTATCTATTCAAGCGTTCACAGCACGCACACACACACATATATATATATATCAATTCAAATGTTCACAACATTAATTTAAAATAAGTCTCTCTCTCTCTCTCTCTCTATATATATATATATATATATATATATATATATATATATATATATATATATATATATATATATATATATGAAGACATATCGTCTTAAGATGTGCTATATATATGGGATAAAGTGCTCAATATCAGAGATAGAGCGTGTGTAATTATAAAATAACATAAAGTCAACACTTAGAGGCGACAGTCTGTTTACAGATGCAATCGTCATGGCCTGACGATTGCATCTAGCATGAAACAGACTGTCGCCTCTAAGTGTTGACTTCTGTGTCCACTTTATATTTATATATATATATATATATATATATATATATATATATATATCAATGAAGATTATTGTTTCAATTTTTATTATGACTTTCCCCATTTTGCATAAACCGGTGACGTTACCAAACCGCTTACAAGACATACAGGGTGGTTCAAATATCTTGTCACCCTCTATCAAAAAGTAACAGAAATAATAGAACAATTACCAAATGTAATACAAAGCCCATGTATTGGATTCAGTTCATTCACTTTCAGTGGGGCTGTCACACATCGAGAAAGTCTGTATGAAAATCATCATTTTCATGTCAGCCATCTGAAATAAACAAAACTATATGATGTAGGTGTCACAAGATTTTTGGACCAACATATACATCCAATAGTAATCAGGTTCAATATGGCTGCGTGTTTTCAGCTCGCAGAATTACAAAAGTTGTTTTTTGGTGTTTTTTTTTTCAAGAATACTTTAATTAATTTTTGCATTGAAAGACTTAAAAACCGTTCCTGAACATTGTTGCTTTTTATCACAGTGATCAATAAAAAGTTTCTTAAATTCTTTGACTCTATCACTAGATCGCGTGACGCCACTGACAAAAGGCATACAGAATGCGAAGTAGACAAATGTTTCTTTCGTAATCATAGCTCCTTATTTTATACAGAACATTTTTAGCCATAAAAATATTCATCTTTTCAAGTTGAATCTCTATCAGAGTATTGCATTTACAGGTATTCCTCAATGTTAAAACATGGCGCTCAAGTTGGAAATATCAAACGTTTTCGCCGAAATATATTTTTTCCTGTTACTAAAAAGGGAATCGATATTTAGCGGTATGGTTTCTTTATAGTGTAAAATCTCTATTCAATATTTTATAAATTTTATTCCATATGCGATAAATGATACAGATGAAAACCTAAGGATAATTTTTGCAACTGATTGTAGACGTATGCTATGAGAATAGATTTTATTTTAGTTTATTTATTGACTTGTCCTTTTGCTCTTTGTTGTTGTGTTTTTACGACTGGTATTTTCATGTAAGTGAATATAGCGAACCCAACTGGAATTCGAACTCGGCTCTCCGATTTCTAATTCCGAGCCGTTATCCATTAAACCACCCGCACATCCAAGCTTACACCACCTAATTCCCAAATCGGTCACCCATATAATTATTGGCCAGGTTCGACGTTGCTTAACTTCGGTTTAAACGTGATATATCCGTAAGCCTGTTTTAGGCTAGGTTAGTTTAGTGCGTTTAACATTTTAACACATTTGATATTGAAAACGTTTTATAATTTTTTTTCTCCTGACGCCGAACTAAATATGTTTAGTATGGAAAAATATTTTTAATGCCAGCCTTTCTACATTGATTGTCATCAATAATATTTCCATATTTTTTTATACATACATATATATATATATATATATATATATATATATATATATATATATATATATATATCATAATCATAATAATGGTAATAATAATGAACTCTCCCGTCGGTTTCGACGTATGAGGATCTGCCAGCTTATTGATTCAGTTATGAAAGTTTATGCGCTAAACTTAAGTGCCATTTAAGACCCGCTAATGATTTACAAAGGAGGCCACACATGGAGCAAGTGTGAGGATTGTGAGATGAGATCACTGTTAGATTGGCTGACCTGTTAGATCTTGCTTTCGCTTCTTGAAGATGATTCAGACAAACAGATTGAAAATTGCTGTCCACTAAAACACGTTGATCTCCATTCTACCCACTCCAAGACTAAGCGCTCAAGGGTGTTACGTGGTATATTGACAGCTGACAAATTGCTTTTCAGCTTGTCTTTGTATCTCAGCCATGGGCGTCCTACATTCCTGTAGCCCTGATCTAACTGGCGGTACATTAGGATCTTGGGTATCCTGTCATCAGACATTCTCAAGACATGACCAGTCCACCGTAACTGAGACTGTATGAGAAAAGTCTCGATTCCTCCAATATTACACCTGTTAAACAGGTCTACGTTAGATGTTCTATCTTGAAGCTTAACTCCACAGATTGCACGCAGACAGCTTTTATGAAAACATCTAGCTGGCCTTTATGATATATATATATATATATATATATATATATATATATATATATATATATATTCTATATGCCGTGTCCTCATGTGATTATGACTCTCGACAATTTTTATCTCTTGCTTCTCTTAATAGTTTTTTTCACTTTGCTTAGGCTCTTAGCTTCCATGACGCCATCTATTCAGACAAGCTCATCAGGTAGGTGATTCACTGCCTTCCCCTGTTTCTCTTGCCATAAATATACCCTGCGAGTCTTAAAGTTTCCGAGTCCTTCCTCCTCATTACATGTCAAACAAATTTCAGCAGTCTTTTCCAGATTATGAGTATAAGTGTTCTTCCTGTTGACATTGTATTTCAAACTCCCTTGCTGATTACCCACCCTGCCCATGGAATTCTCAGTATCCTTCTGTAGAACTACATTCCTGCAGGCTCTTTTTGTTTCCCCATCCATGGGGAAATTGTCCAACATTTACTACCATATATCTAGGATCCCATACCAATCCAGCACTCTTTACTAAGGTTTTAAGGAACTTTTTTCCGTTTCTGAGCAGCTTGCTTAGCCTTTTAGAATGGTTCTTTCGCTTGTCCAATGCGAGTTCAGATCTCTGTGTCACATGTTCAATCCTCTTCTGTTAAAACGCTGGCCAAATGTTTGAACCCCTGCGCCTGGTTGATTTTTCTATCTCCAGTTCGTAACTTGCACCTTGGAATTTTTCTCTTTTTTCTATCACCCAGTTTATGGGGTCCTATAAAAAAAGCAATAAAGGAAAGCCCTGCTTTTTTCTTACATTGAAACTCCATTTGGAATGATCGTCTCTTCATCTAAAAAAGAATCAAACACACACACACACACACACACACACACATATATATATATATATATATATATATATATATATATATATATATATATATATATATGATAACTTTTAATCATTTCTAAATTACCACAGTCCAAAAACTTAATCTAACAATTGGACAATTTTGGTGTTACAGGATAGTGACAATTTTATATATCAGGTCATCCCATAAGTTCTGTCCGAACTTTTTTGTTAAAATGAACGAAATTTAAAGAGTATTTTATAATGTCTAATGGAGCTGAACATTATTTTTATTTTTAGATGCATTTAAACTGATAAAATTTTATTTCAGAGAACAATAAAATTAAATTTTGTTTGATTAAACCCTGCTAACATGGAAGTACCCAAGAATCATTTGAGGCACATAATGCTTTATGAGTTCAAGAAAGGAAACTCAGCAGCCGAAGCGGCTAGAAACATTCACTCAGTTTATGGAGAGGAATGTGTGAATGAAAGAACTTGCAGAAGATGGTTTGCAAAATTCAGAGGTGGAGATTTCACCCTTGAAGATGAAGATCGAACCGGACATCCAGTTGAGTTTGATGAAAAGCTTCTTGAAGCAGCCCTTGAAGAAAACCCTGTTTTATCAGTTGAGGAATTGGCAGTGGTTCTCAGTTCAAACCATACAACTGTTCATCGTCATCTTCAACAACTTGGGAAAGTTCCTAAACTTGGAAAATGGGTGCCTCATGAATTGTCTGAAAACAACCTCAAATCCCGAGTTGACATCTGCTCTTCTCTCCATTCTCGCCAACTTGTTTCACCTTTTTTGGATAGACTTGTGACTGGCGACGAAAAATGGATCTTTTATCGAAATGTTAAGTGTCGTAGACAGTGGCTTGATAAAGGGGAAGGACCCCAGTCACAGCCAAGAAGGGAACTTCATGGGTAAAAGGTTCTTCTTTCAATCTGGTTGGATCGCCAAGGAATAATCCACTTTGAATTCTTACCACCTAATGCAGCAATTAATGCTCAAATATACAGTCAGTAATTATAGCGTTTGAACCAAGCTTTGAGGGAAACAAGACCTGCTCTCGTGAATCGAAAAGAGGTGATGTTTCATCAGGACAACGCGCGACCCCGCACAGCAAGAATCATGTCACAAAGATCGAAGAACTTGGTTGGGAGAAAATTCCTCATCCACCTTATTCTCCCGATCTTGCTCCTTCAGACTACCATTTGTTTCGTAGTTTACAGAATAATTTGGAAGAAACAGCTTTTGTAAGACAGGAAGAGGTTAAAACTGACATTTGTGAGTTCGAATCAAAGCCAAAAGAATTTTACAGTAATGGAATTAGTAAGCTTGTTAATAGATGGAAGGAAGTCATAGATAATCAGGGAAAATACATTGTTGATTGAATCTGTAATTAAATGTAACATTTCGTCACTTGTTTTCTTTAAACAGAACTTATGGGATGACCTGATATATACACCTGGTAAATATATATATATATATATATATATATATATATATATATAAATATATACTTTTAAATTTATATAAACATTAAGTCACTTTTAAATTGATATTACAGCACTTTATCTCTGAAATATAGCACACTTTATGAAATAAATATATATATATATATATATATATATATATATATATATATATATATATATATATATATATATAAATATACCGGGTGTAAAGGGCAAATTTGTCCAAATCGTGAAACAGCATGGGATAATTGTCCATGCCACAAAATGCTTAAGATGTAAAACCCACTAAACTAATTGAGTTTTTTTTTACACGTTTTCAGATAAGACGTTTAGCCATCTTGACAATATTTGTCGTAAGAATCACTGAAAAACCCTTTGAGTTATTCAGCGAAAAAGAGAACAGGTTAAAATCGTTTTGTGTCAGCCCCACTATATCTTCCCATCTGAGCAATGATGAGAGGAAAAGATCATTTAGGCCGTAATTCAGTAATTGTACCAACATTCATACACTGGCTTCCATCTTCAAAATTCATTAAAGAACCAGGAAAAGAACGGTAAATAAGTTTTAAAAAGTGGGAGGAGTAAAGAGGAAAATTGAATCAAGAGGTCACAACAGCAAGAGAGATCGTCAATTCAACTTAGAGCTAAATACGATTTTATTGATCAAAGTAGAGTCCAATAATGTTATAAAAACCTCGGAGAAGTAGAGTAAGATATAATCTATAAGATACAACGGTTCAAAGCCTAATCGAACTGAACAATTGTTACACGATTTGGGCAATTTAGCTGTTACACCCGGTGTGTGCATATATATATATATATATATATATATATAGAGAGAGAGAGAGAGAGAGAGAGAGAGAGAGACAGAGAGAAAGAGAAAGAGGGGAGGGAGGAAGAGAATTTTGTAGGGAGAGATAATAATGGTTTAGTGACACAAGTCCTGCTAATTAACACACAGCTACGGGGGAGATGTGAATTCATACCTTTCCCAATGGTATTTTCACGTAAACGAATACAACGAACCCAACAGCAACTGGAACTCGGCTCCCCGATTAACAATTCTGAGTCATTATCCATTACACCATCCGCACACCCATGCTTACAGCAACCGGTATTCCCAAATGGTCACCCATCTAGGTCCAGACCATTTAGGTGTCCGTACGGAAACTGGTGTTTCAACGTGATCCATCAGTAAGCGTGGACACGTAGAGGGACGAGAGGCTCGCAACGAGGAAAGGAAAGGAATTGCAATGTGATAAAAAACGCTGATCTCTGTTAAAGCTCGACAGTGAGTATTGGGACGCTCCAGGCCATACACAGCGGCAATCCTACATTTCTGGACTGATGTGATAGAGCAGGTGAACTCGAGTGCAATGCGGAGGTGCTGCGCAGAGTTGGGATCCCCATGGATAATGTTTCTTCTTTCCGTGTCTCATCAGATAATAAATACAACTGATCAGGGCCGAGGAAAACGTTGTAATTTCTCACTCCCTCTCTCTCTCCCTCTCCCCAGAATCTCTCTCTTCCTCTCCTCCTCTATCTCTCTCGCTCCCTCTCTCTATCTCCTCCTCTTCTTCCCCCTCTCTCTCCCTTCTCTCTCTGCCCCTCTCCTCCCTCCCTCCCTCCCCACTCTCCCCCTCTCTCTCACTCACTCTCCCCACTGTCTCTCTCTCCCCACTGTCTCTCTCCCTCCCTCTCTCTATCTCCCTCTCTCCCCATCTCTCCCTCTCACTCCCTCTCTCCCCCCATCTCATCTCCCCTCCCTCTCTATCTCCCTCTCTCCCTCTCTCCTTCTCTCTCCCCTCCCCCCATCTCTCTCCCGCTCCCCTCTATCTCTCTCTATCTCCCTCTCTCTCCCCTCTCACTCCTTCTCTATCCCTCCCCCCCCATCTATCTCCCTCTCCCCTCTATCTCTCTCTATCTCCCTCTCTCTCCCCTCTCTCCCTCTCACTCCCTCTCTCTCCCTCCCCCTCTATCTCTCATTCTCCCTCTCTCCCCCCTCTCTCTCTCTCTGTAATTTCTAGTTATGTGGTAGGCTATATTCGGTTCTCCACGTCTTTCTTTCTTTTCTGCAGTAAGTATTAAAATGTTTTACCATTATTTTTTATTTCAGAATTATTTTTCGACTAGGCTGATTACCAAGCACGGTAAGAGATCCAAATCTGCCCTACTTAACTGTAGTTAATCGTTGCGAGAGAGATATAAGATGGATTCATGCCTTTCCCGAGGGCATTAGTGCAAAGCAGGGACAAACTGCCTAAGCCGGAATAGGAACTTGGCTTACATCACTCGGCCCCTACTAACATATCTAAAATCTATTAAAAGTCATGGATAAAACCCAGTCTGTTTTAATTTAGTTTCGTTTTAAATAAATAACATGAGATGAGATGAGGAAATTTAATTTCAATATTGCAGGTGTAAAAAGGCCAGGTATGTTTTAATCATCACTTAGGGATTCTTTTTTTTTTTATTTATATTTCATTACCTTTATCCGGCACGTTTTTATTGGCCGCATTCTTGTCGAGAGTTAACATGGAGGTATGTGGGTTTATGCGACCAATATTGCCTGGATGTCTGGAGGAATTAC